>JAOWCC010001729.1:6210272-6375306 GCA_030867875.1 Actinernus sp. WN-2022
AAACTAAAGTCCCAATAATCTGCAAACATATTTGACGTTAAACAATAATCACTTTAGTATTGCTTATTGCCTGTCAACTTACTAAACATATCTCTTATTGCTTAAGTGCCTATGAAGAGATGTTGTTGTCGTGAGACCCGAATAGTATACCTAGTTTAATAATATCTAGGTGCAATATATAACATCTTTGGATGCTTTCGAATGCCAATACGATATTTAAAAGACTTTTATAACTTTGCATAACTCGTTTCACACTGTCTACCGGAGATTATTATTAAATCACATCACAAGTACAGAGGATAATTAAAACAGTTTCCACCTGCCCACTGGAAATCTTAGAATTAAGGTTAATTGCAAATAAAGAAGATATAATTCACTTTATACTTTTGTTATTCAAATCGTATTCTAGAACGTGTATTAGTTTTCACATGCCAGATTACTTGCTTCTGAAATAAAGCTTGTAGATCAGTAGCCTGATCATGAATTTCAGCCGTCTCCTGGTTTTTCAGGCTAGTAGATCAGCCATACTGGTGTCATAAGAGCTACAATTGCTATATCAAGATGTGAGAATCACAAAGGCTACTTAAAGATCGAATCACAACAAATTTACCACTGAAGAAGTTGTGCCACTACTCCGCCAAAAACCCTTTGCAATTAGTTATATTAATTATTAGTTGTATTTACACAGCTTAGTTTGCCTAAGAGTCGCAGTACGCGCGTTGTAAATTTAAGTTAAATTGTTTTCTTTTATTTTCTTTCCTTCCCCCTTTTTTCCTAACAACTTTTCTATGTGTATAGAGATCCACTTTACCCTGCGAGCAGAGGTTTCTCATCTCTTTGCCTTTCCAGTCGCCGAAAGAAACCTCTGCCGCGAAACGATTGCTTTTCCCGTTGAACATGCGCACTTGCAACCTCCAAAATCGTGGAGGTAAACCACGTGATAAACCAGTTACCAAACCGGTTTTACCTGTTTGATATCGCTCGGGCATGACTTTTTGGCGATCTTCGCTAGTTCTGCAAGAGCCCACAGTATCCTTCCCAGCCGTTATTTATGTCATCGCGCAGTTTTTGTTTTGCCGACGATTGATACGAAAGGGCTTCAAATTCCGGCTTTGTGTACTTCTTATTTTGCTGAACTGCTCCGAAGACCTCGCAATTACCGTTCAATAAATCTACCTTGATTTATACCCTCGAAGAAGGAAATATATTTTATTTTCTCCACTTCGCCGAACAATAGGAAATGAATAATCTGAAATCTACAATGAATTTACAATGTTTACAGTCTCGTTTTTCTCGGCCAATGGAAATCCAGATACCGTGGCGCATGCTCAACGGGAAAAGCAATCGTTTCGTGGCAGAGGTTTCTCTCGGCGACAGGAAAGGCAAAGGGATGAGAAACCTCTGCTCGCAGGGTAGATCCACTTTCGCAGGACTTCGGCCTCTTCGGCATGTCAAAGACAAACGAAGACAATTAAATACATTAAGACGGGTTTCCGTACATATCACCTATACCTTAGCGTTGGCTCGTCACGCCGAAGGATCAGGAGGCTACCCATATCTATATAAGATAGAAAAATCGCAATTCTTCAAACTTTGCCATAATAGAGGTATTTGGTCCTGGTCAAATGTCTTTTCTTTGGTGTACTACTTCTAACGTAGTGATAAGTAGTACATTGTCACAATATGCCCCCCCCCCCCCCCCCCCCCCCCCCAGACAATGTTGGGATATTGGGTCATTGAAGAGGCGACTTTACATTTTATAGATCAACATTGAATTGGGGGGAGGGGGTTAAAAAACTCTGAAAAGTCAACGCTTTTGATCACGATTGTACATGTATTTTGTATTTTGTAATGCAAAAATTTAGGCCAAATTCGAGAGCAAAAAGTGCATCCTGGTACATGGCTTTTAAAGACTATACTCTTTGTAATAAGCAATGTTTCTCCTACAATTCTGTGAAAAAACATTTTTGGGGAAAACGAAATGACGAATTTTGGAAGCGCCAAATATACCAGGTACTCGAACAAAATGAATGACCCTTTGACGGATGTGGAAACATTTGAAAACGACACTCAGCAGTGATCACTGATATTGATTTTGCTCGAATAATTTCTCATTATGTGACCTTCAAAGAAAGTTGAAATGCAAAGGAAGTGGAAGGGTTTTTAACTGGTAATTGTGCTTTTGTGTCGATTTGGAAGTTGATATTGAGACGTTACCTTCATTTCTATATAACATTCGGCAAGTGAATTCGAATTATATTCTGGGCCCCTGCTAAAGTTAACGTACACAGGCTTTGGTAGTTGCTGTTTTATTATAGCCTGAGTTCAGCCGTCCATCTCACCTCATAGTTGGAGGGGGCGGAGGGTGGGGACGACCGGCCAATGTTTGAGGGAAGGCGGACGGGTGTACACAGGATAATTACGAAGACACTTTTTTCCGCCCTGATCAGTCCGCGGGCATTTACCAGCAAACGTTTGGGATCCTGCTTTAGTCATCGAGGCAAGGTTCTGGCACGAGCGGGTAAGTATAGGTAATCAGACGTTTTCAAGTGGAAATTGTGATTAATTCGAACCGACGAGTGACTTTTTTAAAGAGTAACAAGTTGCGTGAGCCCGTAGGGCGAATGTAATAATGAAACGATTTAGCGCCCTCTTTCCAATAAGCGCCCCCTTCAGTTCAATGTGTTATTTAAAAAAAAAGGCGCCCCTATTCCAATTAGCGCCCCCTTCCCCCATCCTATAGCTATTCCAATTAGCGCAGTTGCATCTCTAGCTAATAAGTGCCCCTCTCCAGGTTCAAACGGGCGCTAATGCGAACTTTTACGATCAAATCCCAAATCGTACGAATAACTTTGTTAATAAATTTCGGTTCGGTAGAACGAACTTTGTTCAGGTTATATAAGCTAAGGTTATAAGCTTAGTAACCCCTTGGCCTGAAGAAGATAAGTTCTGCCGAATCGAAATATAGGCTACGATAAATAACACGATCAGCTTTGTGGTTAAAGTCCGCGAGAAAACTTACAGACAAATGTATGGAAAACTGAAAACACGATTGCAGTCGCTTCACAGTACAGCTACATCCTTCAAATGTTTATCAGTTAATCTTTTACCTGGTATCTTAAATTTGCAGACAGTGAATATTTCAGAAAGTCGATTTTACAAAAATTATTTGGCACAGATTTCTATACAAACACTGTATTTCGCCCTTTCAAAATGTCGGAATTAACCGCAAACTGGTCTATTCTCTATCTTCAAGCAATTTTTATAATCATAATGTAGCATGGATAATAATTTTTTTTTAGTATGTCTCTGAGATAAGTGCAGCAGAAAATCTTGTAACCTTGTGGATGCACCGTGGTAACCATCCCTTGGGTGATCTTTGAGGAAACCAAGTATTTTAAATCAATTTAATCAGAAGAAGGAAAAGCCAAGTTTGTTTAGATAACGTCTGTCTAGCGTTTAATCAAAGCTAATTAAGGCATACGAGAACATAAAAAGGCTGTGTTTGGAAGGCGCGTTGCTCCTTTGTAGTCCATGAGCTGATCGCACAGATTCTTCGAAGGGACAACACCACCATTATATAAAAGATTAGCCTGCTAAAAAACGTTTCCTTAAAATGTGTACAATATTTCTTTTCAGTAGAATCTTTCTTCCTGTAAAGGGGAGCTTGCTCCTTTTTCAGTTGTAATTACAAAGACTTAAGCTTACTTGAACAACATACAATGTATAGTGGATCTATTTTCAAAGGGACAAGACAAGACAAGCCATGACAAGTTTGGTTTCGGTTTTCTCGGTACTGATGCTCTCCTTGGCATCGATCCTGATGATCTCTGGTTTTGTTGAAGCAGGTCAGTAGTGATTTTAAAAGTCTTTTTATAATTTCAATATTGTTATCGTTTTGAAAAACAGAGATTTACTTGGAGTCGTGAATGGTAAACTCAGTAAATTGCTATAAAAAAGTGCGAACATAATATTATGCAATACCGAATAAGATACCTTCTTTGCCATAACGTTAACGTTAACTATTATAATTCGTTCTTATTAACGGTGTTCGTTGTAGACTCAGTATAGGCTAAACAAAGAACGCTAATCCCATTTCTAGGCTAGGACATGTTGTACAGCTCCATGTCGGCGATGAAATTGTTGTTGGATATTGAAAGAGTTTGCAGATAACTCCTTCTCCCTCTATCTAGGTTCTCATTCCAGATTCAAATAACTAGTCATACATTACTATGAGATCCATACTGTTAAATGAGGTCCATACTGAAAACTGACAACACTTATTTTCAAATATCTGATAAAAAACATCCTTTCCATATTTTGTGTCCATCTTTGAAGACTTCATCTGTACTTTAGAGTGCTTCAAGTTACACCTCAATGAAGCTCTGACCTGGCATGAGGCTAACACCAAGTGCGCACAGGAAAACGGGCACCTTTACATTGTTAACAGCAGAAAAGAAATAGACGCTGTTGCTCCATTCCTCGAATCTGCGAATAAAGAACACGTCCATGTTGGTCATCATAAATCTGGAGCAGGAAGCTGGCGATACGTTAATGGTGAGATGGTGAGTCAACCGTTGTGGGGTCCAGGTCAGCCTAGTGGGGACGGCTCTTGTGGAAATCTGCTGAACGCTGCGAGATGGAATCAGAACTGGCATGGGTGGCATCTTAATGATGAGCCGTGCAACACCAAAAGTGGATTCATTTGTGAGCGTAAGTTGATTGACGCCACGATCTATAAATAATTATTTTTAACTCAGTTTTCTTTGGTCTTTTCGGGAAACTATATCTCTAAACCCCTTCCATAGCCTGCGTTGCGGCTCTGGAGTATCGGAGCGAAGGGGGATTGGGGCGAGAATAAAAAAAGAGGAGGAGGGGGTGGGGAGGAGAGGAGAGGAAGAGAGAGCCTGCCGACAAGCCATGGTTATTTTGGTATCCACCCACTAATTAAAATTAGTAAGTAATTCGACCGATTCATCCAATCATCAGGCGGCAGAAGTGAAAACCATGTTTAATATCTGTCAAACTCACGCGTGGAATCTCAAGGAATCTCAACTCGAGTGTAAAATTCAAAACAAAAAATATACGAACTTGGAGAAAGTCAGCTCAAAGTTTGCAGGATAAAGATAACTAAGATAAAGAGAACTCGTTGCCGCTGAAAAATAAAAAGTATCCACCAAATCAGAAAAGAACACTGCCGACCACAATAAACGCCGGAACGAAGTTCTGCCGAAAGAAGTGCTCAAAACCATCCACGCAGCGTTACGAAATCATCAAAGCAGCTCGTATTTTCGGAAGCACAAGCCTGTTCCACGAGTTTCAACCGTGTGCGATTCGTCGACGACAATACAAGCAAGACAGTATTACTCGTCGGTTTTGGCACTTTTACGACAATAGGTATAATCGTGTTCATCGGTTTGAGAAATTAACTGAGATCTGTAAGATATTGCCTTTTTTTAATCAAAATACAACTTTGAAAACATACATCAACACGCTAAAAACCTCCAGTATACAATCTGGCTCCATTGCATTGTGTCAGGAGTCGGTCATCCGGCTAGACTATGTTACTATATCATATTTGTTGATTTCATGTAACTTCCGCGGGTCCCTGCCATGTAGTAGTATATATTATACAATAATAGAACGAATATTTTATGAACATGCTAATGACAGTTGATATAAATCTGGTAAAAAAAAAAAAAAAATGCAATCAGCGAATTCTCTCGTGGTCTAATGGTTAGGGTTTGTGTTGGTGGTGGGTATTCTTAACCGGCCCGAGTTCGAATTTCGGTTCAGGCCGGGTTTTTTTATACTGAGGATAACGTAAATCCTTCTAAAATTTCTAAGTGTCGATTCGGATGTTCGTATAAAATTTCTGAGTCTCAAATTATTCATAGCGAACGTGGGTAACAAAGGGAATTTTATGACGTAGTTGGTTAAACGGTACACGACGATACTACCTCACTTCGTGAATCTGCTTAAAGCTCTTCAAAAAAAAAGAAGGTAAAACATTATTTCCTCTACAACTAGATAGATTTGTTAAAAAACTTGTTTTCCGCATGTAATGTAGTATTTGATCAAATCTTCCAGATACAAAAAAAGTTTTTGAAAATAAATAATTTTCATCAGGAAAGAAACGATTTCTTATATTTGCAAGCTTTGATTGACAGAGTGTCATGCGAAGTGTAGAATAAGGGTCCGTTTACAAGGAGATCTAGGGTTACCCTAGCACTAGGGTCAAAGATAGCCCGGTGATTCAGGTAGGATTTCCCACTTGCCTGGGCCTTTTCTTTCATTTTTATCCGGTTCAAACAGATCTGTGGAAGTGATTTTGATTAGTACAGATTTTTTGGTTGCCTGTGAACCGCTAGGCTCGCGGCCGCCAAAATCATTCAAGCATAGAGAACAAAATGATGGCGGACACGAGTAGAGTTCTGGCGGGTTTCGGGTGAATTAACGTCGATTCTTCTTTCTGTGGTGCCCTTTATTGCAGCTGTCTAGTATCCCAGAATGTTGTTATGTTACCTACTAATTGCTAGAAAACTTCAGAAACTTGCAATGTGAAATTTGCTCTAGAATAGAGTTTACCCGGGTAGGCGGGTTACCCTAGCAAACCGTTTACAAGGGCAAAACATAGCCCTAGTGCTAGGGTCATCCTAGCTCTCAGACAGGGTAACCCTAGCGCTAGGGTAACCCGGGCAGCCGAGTTGAGTTGTCCCGCTGTGACGTTCCGCGCCACGTTTTGGGCTCCCTGTGTCCACCGAGCAAAGAAAACCCTCCCTCCGTGTATCCCTTCCAGTGAACCACACACAATTTAATCAAGAGAATGTTTAATATGACTTAATACTGCGATTAGCTTACTGCTAGTCCCAAATATATAACATTAACTAATAACTAGGATAAATATAAGTGACGTGATATAATAATTAATACGAAATGAATTCTAAAATAAATTAAATGTTAAGTAAATCTACCGAAATTATTTCTAACCAGTGTGTGTGTTGTTTGCCAAAGTTTTTGTTTTGTGTACAGTAATGATTTTCTTTTCTCCTTTGTTGTTGTTGTCCTTACATACTTAGTGTTTCTTTCTTTTCTTATCCGTTTCTCGTGCGTCCTAAACAATTCCAATACCAAACCTTTACCTTGAACTCCACAACTTTCCTTCGTTCCCCGAAACTTTTATGTATTCTTGTGTTTCCACTCTTGTTTTATCGGATTCCTTCGTTCCCCAAACATTTACGTATTCTTGTGTTTCCACTCGTTTTATCTGTTTCCTTCGTTCCCCAAACTTTTACGTATTCTTCTGTTTCCACTCGTGTCGCACTAGACTCCTCAGTTTAGCAAGCGGGTTTTGCCTTGATTTTTCTATGAGTCCCAACTGACGAATTTCAGCTGTGAACGTGCTCCGTCTTCTCCTTCTTTCCTCTTCGTTCTCCCAAACCTTCACACACAAACTTCGACTGACGCAACGCTTCTATTCGAAGGGCGTATATATATGGTTCTAAACATTCCTTTTTAAGTTTACTAAAAGACTATTGTTGAAACAAAAACAGTTATGTAATCAATGCTGGAATGGTTTTACGTAACTTGTTGTTAAAATCTTACAAATTCCCTACGGTACGACTAATTGAACAATGGCTAATAACTAAAGCTAAATGGAATTTAAAAAAATATATTTTACACAAGCATACTGGAGGGCACTGGATCGTAACACCTCCCCCCTTTAAGTCTATTTGACAAAAAACAAATAGTGAACGATGTGCTGGTACCTAATATAGGACGTATCTATATCCGGCTGAGGGGCGTCTGCATTGCAATTCTTCTTACCATTCTTGTGTTCTACAAGCATGTCGTACTCCTGTAGAGTGATGCTCCAGCGGAGGAGTTTTCTATTTTTCTCTCTCACCTGATTTAACCATACTAAGGGGTTATGATCAGTCTGTAACTTAAATGTTCTACCGTACAAGTAATACCTGAATAATTCTACCGCCCAGACGATACCTAAGCACTCCTTTTCAGTCGTGGATAACTTCTGTTCTCTAGGTTGTAGTTTTCTACTAGCGAAAGCTATCGGGTGCTCGTCCCCATTCTGGTCTTTCTGGCTGAGGATTGCTCCTAGTCCTCTATTGCATGCATCAACCTGTACGATGAACTGTTCTTCCCCAATGAGGGGGGTCTCAACACCGGTGGATTCTGTAGTGACTGTTTTAAGTCCTGGAAAGCAATTTCATGTTCCTCTAACCAACTTATCTTGGTAGGACTCTTACCTTTCGTTAGGTCTGTTAGTGCGGCAGCCCTGTCTGAAAAGTTAGGTATGAATTTCCTGTAATATCCAACTAAACCTAGGAAAGACCTTACCTGCTTCTTCGTCTCGGGCCTGGGAAATCTTTGAATAGACTCCACTAGAGCAGCACGTGGTCCAATTCTGTCCCTACCTACTCTGTGACCTACAAAATCTACGGAGGCCATGGCAATCTTACACTTAGTGGGGCGTGCATTGAGTTTGCAATCTCTCAGTCGTTGGAGAACCTCGCGAATCTCGGACAGATGTTGTTCGAATGACGAGGGCGTGTCAATCTCTACATCGTCGATGTAGGCGTCTGCAAAGTCCAGACCTTTGAGAACAGTATCGGTCATCATCCTCTGAAAGGTTGCTGGGGCTGTCTTCATCCCAAACGGCATCACTAGGAACTCAAACAAACCTCTTGAAGTGATGAATGCAGGATTTCTCAATGGTAGATTCTTCCAGTGGTATCTGCCAGTACCCTTTGGTAAGATCGATCGTGGTGATATACTTGGCAGCTGCGATTTTGTTAATCATGCGATCCATGGATGGTATGGGATATGCGTCCATCTTTGTCATCTTGTTTAATTTTCTGTAGTCAATACAAAATCGGATCGTTCCGTCTGGTTTTGGGACGATAACCACAGGAGAGGCCCAAGGGCTCGATGAGGGACGGATTATCCCCATTTCTAACATTTTATCTATTTCCTTACTTACCTCCTCCTCCAGTTTCTGTGGTACTTTGTATGGTGGACTACGAATGGGTAGGGAATCTCCAGTATCAATTTCGTGGGTGGTGAGGTTCGTCAGGTTAGGATTTCCAGAAAGCACATCTGAATATTCCTCTAGTAGGCAACGAACTTGCTGTTTCTGGTCATCATCGAGTTCATCTGAGATCTCAACGTCTCTCCAAGTCTCTTCATTGGTAACTAGGGGCACGTTGGCTTCATTGCGGTAGTGTCATATCTGGTGACTCAGGCATCACCATGGCAACCAGTTCATCTCTGCTCTGCCATTTATTCAATAAATTGATATGGTAAGTACGGTGTTGTTTGTGTGCCTTACCTGTGTCGAGCTCATAGTTAAGCCCATCCTTATGTGCCTTAGTCACTACATATGGTCCTTGCCATTTCATTTCCAACTTACTTCCAGGGGATGATAACAATACTAAGGCTTTGTCACCTACCTCTAACCGACGTTTGGAGCTGTAAATATCATATAGACGTTTCTGTTTACATTGTGCCTTTACTAATGTCACATCAGATTCCTGGTCTGCAATCAACTGATTTCCTGTTTCGGTCCAATATGTTAGTGGTAACATTATTCTTACCTGTCTTGTCTTTGTCGTTACTTACAGACACTTTATCACTAGCTTCCTTTGACTCATTTTTGTCGCCAAAGAGGGACCGTAGATGTTCTTCCCCAAGACCCTCTGGTTTCGTCTCCTTCTTCGATAAGCTCTTAGCCGCTACTATATTCTCTCTGTCCATCAGCATATCAGCTCTTTGCTGAGCTTCCTCTAGTAATTTCTGTCTGCGGGTCACAACAAAGGCTTTACTGTTTTTGTCATCGTCAAGGGTTAAATTCTTTTCCCACTGATCAAGGACATTCTGCTTTGACAGTGTCTTTCCAAAAGACGACCGTCCGAGTAGACAGTCCACTGGCAACGTTTCCATCACTCCCACAAGTTCAGAGTACTTACCTTGCTGAGTCTCAAATTTTACCCATGCCAGGGGAATCGTGAGGCGCTCCCCTGCAGCTGTCAGCACCGTTATCCTTTCACCTGTAAATGAGTCCTCAAGAATAAATTTTCTATTAACTAAAGTCCTTGTGCAGCCAGAATCGACAACCATTTCTGCGTCTTTTCCACCAATCTTACCTTTGACATTGCATCCTGGGAATTCGGATTGTTCTATTGCTAGGGGAGTCATACATAATAAATATCCCTGCGAAATTGGCTTGCCTTCGACCCTTACTGCAATTTCTGGCTATATGACCTTCTTTACCGCAAGAGTAACAAGTGAACGGAGTCTTCATAGGCTTACCTGAAGCAGGAGGGACAGACTTTGATAATTCCTGTTGCAGCTTCCATTCCGGTTTTCTCTCAACGGTCGATGGAGTGGGGTTACTTTCCGGTCCTTTCCTATCTCTAAATTTCTGTGGCTTGTAATAAGATACATACTTGCCTGCAATGAGAGGGCCCTTTCTCGCCTGTACATGTAAGTTTGCTAAATTTCCCAATTCCTCGGCAGTCTTAGGTTTTTGTTCATTTAACCAAGCCCTAAGTTCCGGACTTACCGCATCAAGAAGTCTTTCAATCATTACCTGCTCTAGGATCTTTTCAGGATCACCCGTTGCTTCTACCACAGCCATCCAACGGTTAAGATAACGCCTTGTTCTGTTTTCCCCACTGTACAAAGTCTTCGTCTGGTTCTTTCTGTGCAGTGCGAAACCTATATCTATAATGATCGACTGTCAGTTGGTATGCTTTGATAATAGCCGACTTAGCTTCTTTATAATCTTGACAGATAGAGTCAGGAATCTCTAGATAAATCGACTTTGCCTTCTCTGTAAGTTTTGGAACCAAATTACCTACCCATTCATCTTCTGGTAGAGATTGAGCCTTGGCAGTCATTTCAAATATTCTGAAATAATCATCAATATCTTCACTCTCCCTCATCTCTCGGATTTTCATGAACTTCTGTCTTCCTGATTTACTATTTTGTCTAGCTGCATTACTAGCAATCTCCGTTGTCTCTGCCAACCTTCGTTCCGCTTCTCTAGCTTCTCTTAGTCTCTGTTCTTCTCTGATAGACCGCTCTTCCTCCTCCTTAGCTCGTTGTCTTTCATAGTGCCATTGTGCTTCTTTTTCGGCCTCTAACCTCAACCTTTCTGTCCTTTCTTCTGCCTCACGTTCCTCCCGTTTAATCTGTCTTTGTAATTCTAACAGTTGTATTTGTTGCTCAAAACTTAGAGAAACTGTCGGACTTATTTGTGTAGCGTGATCTTCGGCTTCGTCCACACTACCGGTCGCCCTATCGTACGATCTAAGCTTACTTGCTAACGTTTTTGCACCGTCCTTAGTACTAAAAGGTATCGCTCTTTTTGTGGCTTCACTTCTTAAATCTTCTAATTCCCATGCGTCATAGTCTTGGTCTTTAGTAGCCATAGCAAGTTATAAATTAAACTGTGTTTGGTTACTTCTGAGATACACGTTTGGACAACCAAGGGAATCCACTTCTGACACCAAAATTCTGTGACGTTCCGCGCCACGTTTTGGGCTCCCTGTGTCCACCGAGCAAAGAAAACCCTCCCTCCGTGTATCCCTTCCAGTGAACCACACACAATTTAATCAAGAGAATGTTTAATATGACTTAATACTGCGATTAGCTTACTGCTAGTCCCAAATATATAACATTAACTAATAACTAGGATAAATATAAGTGACGTGATATAATAATTAATACGAAATGAATTCTAAAATAAATTAAATGTTAAGTAAATCTACCGAAATTATTTCTAACCAGTGTGTGTGTTGTTTGCCAAAGTTTTTGTTTTGTGTACAGTAATGATTTTCTTTTCTCCTTTGTTGTTGTTGTCCTTACATACTTAGTGTTTCTTTCTTTTCTTATCCGTTTCTCGTGCGTCCTAAACAATTCCAATACCAAACCTTTACCTTGAACTCCACAACTTTCCTTCGTTCCCCGAAACTTTTATGTATTCTTGTGTTTCCACTCTTGTTTTATCGGATTCCTTCGTTCCCCAAACATTTACGTATTCTTGTGTTTCCACTCGTTTTATCTGTTTCCTTCGTTCCCCAAACTTTTACGTATTCTTCTGTTTCCACTCGTGTCGCACTAGACTCCTCAGTTTAGCAAGCGGGTTTTGCCTTGATTTTTCTATGAGTCCCAACTGACGAATTTCAGCTTATATATTTGGTTCTAAACATTCCTTTTTAAGTTT
Source organism: Actinernus sp. WN-2022 (assembly GCA_030867875.1). NCBI lineage: Eukaryota > Metazoa > Cnidaria > Anthozoa > Actiniaria > Actinernidae > Actinernus > Actinernus sp. WN-2022. Next base: position 6,222,520 of record JAOWCC010001729.1, read on the forward strand.
ACTAAAAGACTATTGTTGAAACAAAAACAGTTATGTAATCAATGCTGGAATGGTTTTACGTAACTTGTTGTTAAAATCTTACAAATTCCCTACGGTACGACTAATTGAACAATGGCTAATAACTAAAGCTAAATGGAATTTTAAAAAAAATATTTTACACAAGCATACTGGAGGGCACTGGATCGTAACACCCGCCTGCTTGTAAACACATCGCTAAAAATAAGAGGAAATGACACAGCGCTAGGGTAACCCTATTTCCTTGTAAACGGGCCCTTACTCAGCCGTAACAAATGCCCACGAAACTAGCACAATAATAAAACCTTTCAAATCAGCTCCGATATTGATATTTTGCGGGCTTTTTTTCCTAATCTTTTTAATATGTGGCTTACTTTATCATTCGAGGATGTCATTTGAAAATATTTGAGGAAACGGTGACATGAATAGTGAGAAAATCCGTTGAAATCAAAACCCCGCAATTAAGCTTCAGATGGCCTGTACACAGACCTCCGTTACTACGGATGAGTTAATCGTGTTCTAGGTCACGTGGATAGTTACAGGAATGTTGTAACCAGTCGCTGATTGGCTGGTGCCTCATAGTGGGTGCTGATTGGCTTAGCGGTTATGTTGACCTTAGGGGCGCTTTCCATTCAGCCAAAAAAAAAGAATATTCCGGTCAGTTCTGGGTCCGTGGGAAAATCTGAGCTCGATTCACCCTCGTTTGGAATTGCTATGTCATTTTGTGTCCTGGGGCGCTTTCCATTCAACCAAAACGACTGGTTCGTAGTTTCAAAAATTTCGAATGTTGAATGGAACGGGATTTTTCGAATTAGAAAAACCGGTCGGAAAAAATACGCGTTCCATTCACAGAAACCACCCGGTTATTAGTAGCCTCGATTTCAATTCTCAAAACTGGCAAATCACGGCAAATCTAAACCGGGAATTTTGAATGGTACAGAAAATTTCGGTCGAACCGAATTTTCGAACCGGAAATGTTGCTGTTCCATTTGATTTCTGACCGGAATACTCGTTTTTTTTTTGGTTGAATGGAAAGCGTCCCTGTGCTCGGTTAATATCGAGAAAAAAAATGATATCGTTCAGTGCTGCATTTCAAGTCTGGGAAGAAATTATTTCTCTCGAATTTCAAGTGAAAAGTCGGCCTCAACATAAATGCAGAAAGTGCCTAGGAAGTTTGAAAGAATTTGCAGGGAACAAACGAAATTATTCTTCATATGTGTTCCTGATTTTCTAATGCTTCAAAACGAAAAGAAAGTCCATGTTCAAGAGCTCTTTTTACAAAGCGAATGGCTGTGGGAGACGATCAACCTGATCAACCAGAAGCAATATCAATAGCCTCGGCGGTCAGGCGAGTTGCTACGAGCGCGACTTCTCAAACCTCGAGTTCACGTGGTTCTCAAACTCTCGAATCCATCCAATCTTCCACTTCCTCGAGGAAAGAAAGATCTCCAAATCCCTCCCTTTGAAGGGATTACGGAGGTCTGTGTATAGGCTAGCCTGAATTTCAGCCGTCTCCTCCGGTTCGTTCCTCCCGAGAGGAGACGGCTGAAATTCGAAGGTCGCGAAACCCGTAATGTTAGTCGATCATTTCTTTGCCTATGCAAGACCAGGTGCCAAAACTGGCCATTGTCGGATGAAATAGGAGAAAATGCACAACCTGTTCGACCAATTATTGTAGACTTTACTGCAACAACAGTGCTGCGACTATTTCACGACCACAAAACAGGCACTTTTGCGCATGCGTTAAAGTTTTCACTTCCGGTTTTTAAAAATTTTGGAAATACGGCTTTTCATTCGTCAAAAATGCTTAATATTGGACTGAAAAGTGTTGTAAAATCTTCATTTTTGTCGTAATGGCAAACGCATGCTCGGTTTTATGCGCCTTAATTCGTAGGTTCGGAAAATATTCATGAATTACTAGTAGATCAAAAATCCTTGGAGAGTTTAGAAATTTTCTGATTTTGATGACGTCATCATGACGTCACTTGATGACGTCATCAGACTACAATACTTTACCCAAGGAGTCACCTTAACAATAATTATTGCCCACTCTTTAATTTTCCGGGTTTTACGAGGCTGCAAACTTTCCCTAGCAACGGCCGATTTAAATATGTCAATAGTCCCTTAACGGCATAAAAATTGTCGCCTGATTTTGGCAATTCCGCCCGACTTCGATAAGAAAAAATATTTGTATTTTTAATTGCACAAAATGGATAAGGGATCGGAAGCCTAGAATTTAATAGAATAAAATAAAAACGGGATCGATTTTTTTCATTTTATTGCCACTTTAAATAGCAAAAGCATAAATAGCAAAATTTTATCAAAGCATAATAAAGCATAAGCTTATATAATTTAGCTTCGAATGCGTACCTGGTGTTATAGGAGTGTATGTCTCTGACGTATCGAAAATAATTATCAAATATACTTGGCAATTGTTTTTGTGGCATTGGTGAACGAATTTTAGTGCTTGTAATTTATAGACATCATCAGTTGTCAAAATGTCAAGGAGGTTTAATAGAGGAAGAGTACTTTCAGTATTTTCTCCAACAGAGTGGCAAAGAACAGGAGTCTTGCAACATGGTTTTGTATGGGTTGAATTTTATTCAAGTGAGATTTATAGGCACTACTCCAAGCAACTATTGCATAAGAGATATATGGATAAATTAAATTATATTAGAGTTGTTTAGTTGATGGAGGGGAAGGTAGTGTCTAAGCTTATAGACTCTACCAATACTACTGTTTGTAGATGATTGAAAATTGTCTAAGGGTACATATTGTTGCCTATTTAAAGTCAGATAGCTAGTAATTAAAACCATTGGAGGGGAATTCCTCTAATTCCGTATTTTTCCAGTTTCTCTTACAAGTCAACAGGTCTCGAAAATCTGTGAATGGATGCACAAACAAAACGCGAGTGATTAGCAGCTTTCCAATACCTTAATATTTCATGAATAAAGACTAAAACAAATGAAATTAATGCACGATAAGTGATCTGTAAATCTGATACAGATTCGTCCTGATTTGCATAACTGACCCCCCCCCCCCCCCCCCCCCCCCCCCCTCGCGGAACTCCTTCAGGCTACGCCACTGCAGCGAACAGCCTTCGCACATAACATTCATTTTAGGATGCTTCCACAATTGATATTATCACAAATTATAGCAAGGTAAATAGCGACAACCTTTCTTTCCGTAACGGATAACACTAGAATAGTCTAGACATAGACATAAGACATAGACATAAGTTTATTACCAGCCCTTATCCTATACAGGACATCGGTTACGCTAATAATAATATAATATAACAGCAATGACAGAACTGCAACAAGTCTATTTAAGTGTACAATGACTTCTGACTACTTTACGGCGTTCTTTCCTTAAAACACTCATAGACGTACTTAGCCACAGTGTTTTGAATTTCATGTGGCGGATTGATGAGGAGGAGGAATATCTCATTTTCCGTTAGATGGTTTATTTTCTTATTTAACTGCCTTTCTAATTTTTTAAAAAGCTCCATACGCCGTTTCATATGATAAAATTTGCATTTGACGAGAAAATGCCTCTCGTCTTCAACTTCTGTATTGCATTTTGTACAAATTATTTCTTCTAACTTTTGATATGGCCTTAAATGCCTTCCTACTTCAATTTGAAGGCAGTGATTGCTGATTCGGAGTTTGGTTAGAGATATCCTGTGCTTAACTACACTTACGTTTTTGAGATATTCTTTTTTTTTTTTTTTTTTTTTTTTTTTTTTTTTTATTTAAACATATATATTCTCGGCGTTTGCCCCAAGAGCATGGGAGCTCATCTAGGGGGCTTACGCTGAGATATTCCTGAGATGAGACGCTGAGATATTCCTCTTGGGTGTAATTATATTTAAATAATCTATATGTTCTTAGCTTATTGGAATGAGATGGATTTTTTCTTTCGTCGTTATGAATTTCTCCATGCCAGTTTTGGATTTCGATATCTTTGGATCTTTGACCTAGATTTTTGAGTATTCTCTTTACGAGAAACGTTGAAGGGTCTTCACCAAAATTTAATTGCCAAATGAAGCTGAAACCAAGTAGGTCAATTACGTTTTTTAGTTTCTCTGTCCAGCTGTACGGGTGGGCCCTATTAATGCAATCAAACATTGCCTTGTCTGATAATTTTAACTTATCTGATGATAAATACGATGTCCATAATGAAAAGCTTCTATTGATTGCTTGATGCTTCAGGGGCAGCCTTCCCAACTCAGCCCGACACGCGTTATTTACTGCGGTCTTGTTGACCCCCAAGAGCATTTTGCAAAACTTCACGTGTACCTGTTCAGCTGGATCTTTGTCTAGATTTGTTTTCATATCTACTCCCCAGACTTCGCTCCCATAGAGTAATATTGGTCTGATTAAGCAATCGAAAAGTCTTACAGTTATTGAAATGTCTGTTCTAAAATGCTTTCCCATCTCTTTTCTGAGTCTAAATAATGCTAGGTAGGCTTTCATTTATTAGAGCAGGGGGGAGGGGGGTTCGGCCAAATTTCTACTGGGGTGTGCTCAAAATATTATCCAACCCCCCTCCATGATACTTAAAACATTTCGTAACCCCCCTTGCCTTCATCTGAGATTTTGTAACCCCCTTCTTTCCATTACTACCACCATCATTTTACCCAGTGAACTGCAATGAGCAAAGCTTTACTTCATGCTATTAAAAACATGTGTGAAGTGACGCACTTGCGTCTTCAACATCAGTAGTACTAAATAACCCCCCATAAGCCTTCTTTGAATTTCAAACCCCCCACAACTCCCCCCCCCCCCCCCCCGCTCTAATAAAAGAAAGCCCCCTAAGGAATGAATCTTCTCAATCTCTCGAAGATTGCCCTGGTGGTTTTCAGTCGATTGGAAATGGTTGCTATTGGTTGAACCTTGATGCAAGTGTGACTTGGAATCAGGCAGAAGAAAAGTGTCAACAGGTACATGGCCACCTTGCTGTACTGAAGAGCCAATCGCAGATCGACGCTTTGAAACCATATCTTCAAGCAAAAAAGAAGGAAAACGTACATGTTGGCCACAAGAAGATGAATTCAGGATGGCGATACGTTAATGGTGAGATGGTGAGTCAACCGTTGTGGGGTCCAAGTCAGCCTAGTGGGGACGGCTCTTGTGGAAATCTGCTGAACGCTGCGAGATGGAATCAGAACTGGCCTGGGTGGCGTCTTAATGATGAGCCGTGCAGCACCAAAAGTGGATTCATTTGTGAGCGTAAGTTGATTGTTTTCCTTTTTTAAGTTTATGAATTCCGAGAAGAGACCATCACCTAAGAGAACCTATCCCCCATAATAGGCTCTCTCCTATGATAGTCTAGCCGATATATCTTTGCTTGCATAAATTAGTTGGACAATTTTTACCACTATATTCGATTCGTTGTTTGAATGGGCCGTCGGGTGGCGGGAGAGCTAATCTGAGTATCAGACCATTTTTATTTTATTTTATTTATTTATTTATTTTTGGGGGGAGGGGGGAAGTGGAGGAAAAGAAAGAAAAAGCCTTGACATAAATCCATTCACTGGCTCCTGTTCAACAATCAACATCCAGAATCTGGATGTGACGCTGATTGGATAAAAAAACAAGGCTCAAAACCGGATGTGAAAATGCCAGCTCCGCGCGACATATAAAAGCATTGGAAGGCGCTTTACAGTTCTTACCAAAATAATAATAGTCTTAAGCCGACACAAAAGTTTTTTCTCGAAGGCTGGCTTCTCGAAAGAAAGGATGTCCTCGGAGTGTTGCCGGCGGGAATTTTATACCTGTGTCGGTTGTTTCCCAAGTTCGTCTCACAGTTCTGGATACAGAACAACAGGAGAAACAAAGATCGTCACTATCATTGTATTGTTGCTGTCAGTCCACTGAAGCTGTACCCTGGGTTCCAGAGGTTAAATGTTTTGCCTTTTGTTGATTAACCCTTTCACTCCTGGACGCATTTGAGCTCAATTGGTGAAATGCAGAGTGCTAACTCAACCCTCCCCCTCAGTTCCAGTTTGGCTAGCCCGGGCTAGTTAAATACTGCTGACTTTTTAAACCAAGGGCTCAAACTTTCCCCATGATGCCTTTCGGCAGAATTCTATGGACTCGGCGGCGGTGAGTATGGTTTCTTCTGTAGGTTTTCCGATGAAATGTGCTCTAATTTTGGACAAATAAGCCACTGTAAGAGAGCTAGAGGACATCATTAAGTCTGAGGATGGCTGAAAAGTACTTGGTTTGCTTTTAGTAGGCCTTGTGAGGGGTTTCACAGGATTTTTCTGTTGTGTTTCTGCTTTGAGACACATGAAATAATTCTTCACTGAAATCCTTCAAATCCTGCAGTTGGTTGTCTTTTCCCCCTGCTCAACCTATTAGGATGTGTTTTTGTCACTTTAAAGCAACGGCTCGAGTCCAAATCACCGCTCTTGGTGTCCCAGAGGGGGGTGGGGGGGATCCCCTTGTGATTTTGTTGTTGATTACCCACCATGCAATTGGAGGTGGGAGCAGAAAAACATGGTGGAGAGAAGTGCAGCGTTAAGAATAGCATGAAAAACCGGAAACAAATTTCATTGGTTAAAATGTGATGGCTCGATGACGTAAACGTTTTAGGCGGAACGCCTTTCTCTATGGATCTGTGTCAGGCTCTCTTCTCTTTTCTCTACCCCGTCTTCCCTTCTTGAGAGCCTGATACTCAGGTTACGGGAGAGCAGACATTCAGTGTTTATAACTGCAAATCCAAACCTACAGCATGTACAATGTTCTTCTTTCAGTACGAGTTATCTTAGGTGATGGGCTTTTTATCCGATGAACAGTTGGATTCCTAAGGCCCTAGAGGCTTCTCTTCGGGATGATACTATTCTTTCGTGATTGTGTTTTTCAGTGCAGGGGCGTAGCCGGGGGAGTTCCGGAAACCCCCTTCGTGATTTCCAATGGGTAAAGATGCATGCTCTGTAATATGATGGATCGCCAGACTCGGAACCACCCCTCCCCCCTTTCTCGTGGGAAAAACACATTGAAATTACGTCTAAGAAAATTGCCTCCGGCATTGGAGCCATAAAACGTATCAGACCCTTTGTTCCATTTAAAGTATTACTAAGCGTGTACAATGCATTGGTCCAACCACACTTTGACTATTGTAGTCAAGTGTGGGAAAATTTTAACAAGGGTCTAAGTGACAAACTACAAAAACTCCAGAACCGTGCTGCCCGTGTTCTTTTAAACGCTTCATATGACTCCAATGCTGAACGATTATTCAAAACGTTGGGCTGGAAGAATCTGAAGACTCAGAGGCTTGTTCATTTATCGGTAATGGTCTTCAAATGTCTAAATAATCTAGCTCCCGAATATCTTTGCTCTAAATTCATAGCACGAAATGAGATTACTAATTATGTTCTTAGAGATTCTTCCTTCAAACTTGCTGTTCCATATCCACGCACAAATTATTGCAAGCGCAGCTTCAGCTATCGTGGAGCAACCCTATGGAACAGCCTGCCAAGTGATATACGGGAGGAAAACTCTCTAATATCTTTCAAGAATAAAATTAACTGCTACGACTTCACAAATACGCCATTGTAATTAATTTAGATCACACGGCGCTCATGTAAAGCAATAATTGGTATAATAGGGATTATAGAGTTGTAGAGTAGAATTATAATTCTTTTATATAGTAGTATTTTTAGCATACCAATATTAGTAGTTTTTTATAAGTAATATTTTAGTATACCAATATTATTAGTTTCATAATGTTAGTAGTAGTTTATATCACTATAATTAATATAATTATTATATCTTTTACTCCAAATGTTATTACCTGATGAGCCACACCGTGTCTAAATAAAGATTGATTGATTGATTAATTGATTCTCCTCCTTTCTCCCCCCCCCCCCCCCCCCCCCCCCCCTCCCCTCTCGCGGAACTCCTTGCTACGCCACTGCAGCTAACAGCCTTCTCACATAACATTCATTTTATATATCCCACAGCACATTGGCAATTCAGTAAATAATCTTTAAATTCTGTTCAATTTTAAAGTTGAACTGAATAGACCCTTTCAACTCTTTGTTGCCGCAGTTCAGACCACGTGATAGTTCTCCAGAGGATTCAGTGCTTTTTTTTCCATTTAGAGAAATTGATACATTTCCTCTTGGGATACAGAAAAACAAAAATACATTATACATCGATACATGGAAAAGGCACGTGAATTTCTAACGAGACCTGAAACAACCATGGCGGCTGACCTGGCTAATGCACAGATCGAATTGGAATTTAGCGTATTCATTTTTGTGGAGGGTGGAAAACCGGAGAACCCGGAGAAAATCCCTTGGAGCAAGGACGAGATACCAACAAACTCAACTCACATATGGCGCCGCGTCTGGGAACCGAACCTGGGCCACAGAGGTGAGAGGCGAAGCTCTTAAAATGCCTATCACCCTTTTGCAATGTTGATAGCTTATGAGCCTCCGAAACGTTTTGAGTACTTCTGTGAAGAAAGTTTTGGTTTAAAGTGAATACGTTATGTTCTACGCTTGTTTGAAATCGTGTAAATGTGACCTTTCCTGACCCATGACCGCGTAAGTAAAAGCCTGGGTCAAAACCTGGGTAGTCGTCATCTCATTAATGCATTATTCTCCATGGTGCCTTTTTATCACAACAACATCGATGCATAGAAAATATACACAGTTTTTTAGTTGTTAGTAAAGAAAACAGTCATTTTAGTCAACATGTTAAGTATTTCTTGAAATGATTGCAAAGTCGAATTAATTATTTGACGTAGTCTGGAACAGAAACAAGAATTTTCTAGCCCAAGTAACTTCATGTTGCAAAGTTTTGTGGAGGTACGAATTTTTAGGGATTCTTTTTTCCTTTAGGCAATTCTTAGGGAATGAAAATGTGTTGTTCTGACTCTATTGATCAGACGAATTGGAACGTACGAATATTTTAGGGGAGACCTTTTAGTCTCCCTTTTCTTCTATCATTTTCTAGGGATTGAAAATAAATTTTCTAGCCAGTAGTTCAGAAAACAATTTTCTAGGGCCAATTTTTTCAAATCCGAAAGTTTTAGGCTAACTTACTCTCCCGAACAGCTTTTTAACCGAAAACTTCGTTGGGTGCCCTTGATGGTATGATACACGGTTCAACATTTGCTGCCATAAATGTTTCACATGTTGGCAACAAATGTTCAACCGTGTATCATTGGCTTTAAACAAGGACCAGCACTATGAAAGAGAAAATACCTCGCCCTTCTCGCCATTTGGGATTCAAAATTTGATTTTCAAATTTAGAACAGTCAGCAAGCAATCAAGTAATCAGTCTTCTCCTGTTAGAATACTAAATTGCTGCAGCTAAAATTAAAGTAAGCCAAGGAAAAGTAAAAACAAAACAGGAAGCTAGCTGTTCCGTTATGCCTATCAATTACGATTTAGAACCGATTACAAACTGTTTAGTGTATTTTTAGACTTTCAAGTTTTCGATTTGAATTTCGCACTCAAGCGTAACATCACATGTCGCAGAGCTGAACAGAGATGTTCACTTGACAAAGCTGATTGACAACTGAAGGTGTCTTCAACTTACCTGGTTGAGGACCTTTTATAGCGCAGGCTCTTGTTTTAGAGAAGGTGGTATCATAGCAAACGAGAGCTCTAATTTTCCAGCTCGGGATCAAACGGTATCCGGGGGGGGGGGGGGGGGGGGGGGGGGGGGGGTGTACTCCTGTTTGTGACGTATTATGTATGTGCCGCCCGGGTGGGTCAGGGTTTTGAGCTCAGTTTGGGCAGGTAGGGTCAGGGTTTTGACCTGATTTGGGCAGATCAGGGTCAGGATTTGAGTATAATTTGGGTGCAGTTAGGGTCGGGGTTCATAATTTTTTAGGCAGTTAGGGTTCAGTTTTTTTTTAGCTACAATGTCAAAAAAAATACATTCTGTTGCCGCATTTTTATCGCCTGTCCACATGCAAGCACTGAGGTTCCCTTACACTGTGACGCCGCTAATTTGTACTTCAGTACTTATCTTTGTACTCCAACTGCTGATTTGTTTACCCAATACCACGTCCCGACTTGAAATGTTCCGTATTTTGCATGCAATTCCGGTACGCGGTATACCGGCCGGAATATATATCCGACCGTATTTTGAAAACAATTTAAAGAAGGGGCAATAAGGGTTTTTTTTCCCTAAAAGGGGGCAATCAAGGTTTTGGAGCTCGGATTGGGTCAAACAGGGTCAGGGTTTGAGTCTCCCCCGGGGAACGGTATACTCTGTTAACATACATATTTACCCATATAATTCCATCATGTTTTCTTTGCAGGTTAGGGACACGAAGACCTTGGAATATAAACGGCTAAAGATAAAATAAACGCAAATGAGTGTTTAAATACAGCAGAAAAGTAGAATAAGTGATATACAAGTGTCAAAGAAGAACTTATAAGTGATAGAAGAAATCGTGTAACAGTCAGAAAGACAATTAGTGTTTTGCTCCATAAATCATATTAAAATACACATTAGTGGGAACAGACTGCAAGCTGGTCTTTAATTCTGTGAATGTCTATAAGTGGGAAACTGGCGCTACAAAGAATACGCGAAACACTACAGCAAATAATCCATTACTAGGCCTTACTCGAATAATGCAAGCACTCGGATTCGCGCTGAAAGTGATATTTACAAAATTAGTGACCGTGTTATTTCGGCATATAAAGATCCGATATCATACGGACACGAATATTTTTAAATGACTTCTAATTATACATTAAAATATAACAATTTTCAGAAATTGATTAAATTACTTGTTTAAGCTATGTCGTGCATCACGGATCGAATTAATTGGGAGAAACAAAATTGGGTCCCACATTGATGGTCTGGTCGCGTAGGAATAACAGTGATCTTTGGAACCTTTGCATTTGAGCTCCCATATCGGGTCATTGCATGTGGCACTTATTACAACCCGGAATCTTGCGTTATTGAGCTAACCCTGAGGTTGTGTACAGCTGTTTCAAAAAACGTCCTGGAGAAACGACAAAGCGACATTCCCAGACCGCAATGGATTGTGGTTGTTGCCGAAAACCTGTTTAGCTTGTTTTTAGGTCCAAAACTTTAAAGTGCCTATAAGCCCTTGCCAGTTATCTTTGATTTAAAAGTCAAACTGGAAAACAAAATGACTGACATTGGAAAAATATAAATTATAGTCTGCCAATTTCGTTTATCAAGGTATCAAATTTCAATGACGTCATTTAAGGGACAATCTATTTATAGTTCCCTTTGCTCTGTCTTTTTTATGGCAGCTTCACTTTATATTCAGAAAGATCATTCTCTCAGATGGTAGGTATTCAATGTCTGACACCTGAAAAACAACTGTATAAATGAAGAAATTCAATATCATACTCAATTCCGTGTTCAACTCATAAATGTCCCTTAATTATGAAGTCATTTCAAGGATTTGTAATGCTTTTTGTAGCAATACTACGACCACAAATCGCCAAAAACTGGTTGAACAAGATTTAAAACACTTTACTGTGTCCAAATCAATGATTTATGGCTAGGGCTTCTGTAGTTTAGCCGATTCGCACAGCTAGAGGTAATAGCTCTAATCCTCGCCAGTGTGTTGGACACGGTTTCTAGATCCACGTGCTGCCAAGAAACAATGCCGAGCCGGAGCCGATGCATTGTTTCTTGGCGCGAGGATCTAGAAACCGTGTCCAACACACTGGCGAGGATTAGAAATTACTTCTCATTGTACTTTAGATATTCATGGCACAGAGGCCAATGACAAGAGACCTATCATAATTTTCTTTTGTGCTAGTTGAGAATGCATGCTTTTTTGCAGTCCTAGGGTTTCAAGTTGAACATTCCTTTAATAGGAAACCTTGCAGAAACACATGTTAGGGTTCTCCCTTCATGTAGGCAGACATGAATTACTACCAAATTGTATTGTGTTCTATTGTATTGTGTATTTCGTTCTATTGTTTTATTTGTATTGTGTTAATTCTATTGTATTTTTATAGCAATTCATGTGTTGCCTACGTGAAGGGACCACAATTTTCTGACATTACGGGACTGAAATTACGGGACTATTATCAGAAAACAATAGCTCTTTTGTCGTGTAACAATAACGTCATCAGATCCAAGATGGCGGTGCCCGTGTGACGTCATCAGATCCAAGATGACGGTGCCCGTGTGACGTCATCAGATCCAAGATGGCGGTGCTCGCGAAAGTCAAAGCCCAAAATGGCTTATACAAACACCTTTTTTCTAAAATATATTTACAAATTTTTAAAACAAATTTTCAATTTAAACCATATTGCCAACAGTTTAACATGGACTGTATGCTGAATATTATGACGTCATCTGAGTTGTGATAAGAAATTAGCATTTCTTTATCCGGCGTAATGGTTACAATGTCGGGTGCAGCCGGCCAGAGGTGCCTCTCTCGCCTTTTTTACCTTTATAGACTTGTTACGCCCTTTTCTTTTGTTTGCAAGCGGTCTTGGTACCTTGGTAGAAGCCTCATTCTAAAAGCAGGGGCGGCTTTGAATATCAGCAGGGGAGATCGGGCTGACTAGAAGGTTTTTATTTCAAATAAAAACCTCATACGAGGTCTCTATTTGAAAGAAAGACCTCGTAGGAGGTTTTGTTTGAAAAAAAAAAACTCCAAACCAGCCTCGGTCTCCCCTGCTACTTTTCAGAGCCGTCCCCAGCTTACAGAAGGAAGGAGTACCATAGTCCTTTTCCTTTTCCTGTTACAGCATCAGCCATATTTCAGGACTAGACCTGGCTGGAAACTATGGGCCTTGTTTTCAAGCAAGACCTCATGTCTCGGTTGCACGTAACACATGTGGGATATCGTCCATTGCTTGTTACTGAAATTGCGCATGCGTCAATGACGTCAGAGTATGTACATTGTTGTCAAGCAACAGCTAATGTCTCGGTTGCACGTAACACATGTGAGATATCGTTCATTGCTTGCTACTGAAATTCCGTATGCGTCAATGACGTCAGAGTATGTACGTTGTTGTCAAGCAACAGCTAATGTCTCGGTCGCGCGTAACACATATGGGATATCGTTCATTGCTTGCTACTGAAATTGACCATAATCGAAGTTAGGAAGCGTACAATATGCATTAATATGAGAAAAACAAATGTCGTTGATTATGTTTATATTCTGAAATGAACGGAATAATAAACGTTACGTAAGTTCATTTGGACCCGGCTTATTGTGTTGTTACTGTAAGACTCTATGCTGATTCCAAGACCTTTGAAAACAAAAAGAAAAGCGCGCAAGTCTATAAACCAGTTACAAACCTCATGCTGGATCTTTCATTGAAATTAGAGACCGCGCACTCGGTTTTTAAAGTGCCTATGAAACGAAATTCTCGTCATTAAAATTAAGAACATCCCTTCGAAATGAGGAAGGATGGCGTTTTCTGTTTTTCACTATCTCATCTCGTTGCACAGATATTCCGTTTTTTCGAATATGCAAATTAGAGGACATCATTTTGCAAACCACAATGTTGCCATGGAAATACTCTTGGCCCCAGACTCCTTGAATGAGGAAAAGAAATTCCCGGAATTCTCCTTTGGCAAACACAATTTTATTGTTGTGGGGGCATCAACAATTTTGCTACAATGTAGGCATTACATGTATGTGTCTTAGAGTACCTTAGAGTAAATTATTTTGCATACCATAGACAGATTCTGCAGTTTTATATTCAAGGTGAAAGGAGCCTGGATCCAATAGTGTTTCCATGACAACATCATAGTTTGCCTATTGATATGTATTTTCCTTATATTATTACTGTATATCTGCAAAGTTTCAATTGTTTCTACCTATTATATGCAGAGTTATTCTTCATTTTGTGATTAGGCTTCAGGCTTTGCACAACTAATGACGTCATGAATCCTCTAATTTCCATATTCGAAGAACCTGAATATCTCTGCAACGAGATGAGATATTTAAAAACAGAAAACACCACCTTCCTCATTTCGAAAGGATTTTCAACAGAAATCTTAATTTCAATTACAAAAAATCATTTCATAGGCACTTCAACCTATACGGAAAGAGGTATATGCTAAATAACAGGGAAAAACAACCTAGATTCATAATAACAGTCTAAGAAAAGATATTCATTTAGATGGATCACTTTTGAGTGACGTTTTCTTCTTCCGTTTACAGTCAAGCATAACCCACGTGGCAAATGAAATCTCAGGATATATTATAAGGAGGCTGGTGTCGAGCGGACGTTAAACTGAACATTGACAATATACGTGCCACAAGTCCATAACCAGAAGTCTCGATAAGCAGTGAAATGCAGCCCATCGGTTTACGGTATAATCTAGTTTTAACGGCGCCCAAACGACTTTCGTGGGGGCAAAAGAATCACAGGAAGGAAATAAAAAAAACATTAATGGCATTCGCCAAAATCCATCTAACTTTTTCCCGGGAAAGTGGAACTCTTCCCATTAATAAGGCAGATGGGTTTTGGCAAATCCATGTTTCTTTTATAAACACAAAATTTGTTATCTCATTAGAACAAAGGCCTTCGTGTTTTGGACCCATCAGAGTTGCTGGCGCAATTAGGTACAATACCCTAGGCTATCGATGACGCAATTAGGTACAATACCCTAGGCTATCGATGACGCAATTAGGTACAATACCCTAGGCTATCGATGACGCAATTAGGTACAATACCCTAGGCTATCGATGACGCAATTAGGTACAATACCCTAGGCTATCGATGACGCAATTAGGTACAATACCCTAGGCTATCGATGACGCAATTAGGTACAATACCCTAGGCTATCGATGACGCAATTAGGTACAATACCCTAGGCTATCGATGACGCAATTAGGTACAATACCCTAGGCTATCGATTTAGCGAGAATCATACCGTAAACTGATGGGCCAAGACCCAGTATGAGATAACCAGACTTCTGGTTATGGACTTCTGACGTGCCTACTCATGATAACAAGGAATCAGGCCGAATGCTTTTCAAACTGATTTATTTCTCTGCTAGCATACAAGTTCTTCTGCACAAGTTCCTAACACTGCCATATATACTCTTCTATACTTAATCACTTATTCGCTGTTCATTTTTCTTTCGCTGCTTTATGTTCCAGTAGTTTACCTTCCCGACAACTTAGGCACATATGACACCAGCGTCTTCGCTATGACTACAATCATGATTACCCCAGCCATGGAACCGACATTGAGCAAGAGATTTCTCAAGGCCTGTGCACTTTACTTCATCCATCAAGATTTGTCCTGATCCTCGTCCAAAGCGAGCACAGCAGGTCCTTAAAATTGCGCGTTCGAAGCCAAGTTGACGGCAAACCACCTTGGCTTCGTTGATATCCCAGCCATCATCACACACCGTGCCCCACATACCATTATAATAGATCTCAACACGACCCTGGCTGGGGCTGCTCCCACCAGTAAGTCGTACAGTAGAATCTAAAATGCATATGTTATGTAAATATGCAGTGCTTGTTAATCAACTAGTTTTACGCAATAAAACATAACATTCATTTGGATATAATGATGTCATTTAAATGAAGGTACGAAAGGGGTTTTCCTCTATAATCACCATTTTTTAGGTATTATTTTGATTATACTTAAACCTGTCTGAGATAGATGTATCGATAGACAGATTAGATAGATTACATTAGATAGATTAGGTTAGATTAAATTAAATCATAATTTTAAAATCATAATTCATATCAATTTAAATAATAATTCATATCAGTATTTCTCGTTGGAAAATAATTCATTATAAATTTGACTGGTTTTAACTCTTTGTCGTCCGATCGTGTGTGAGCTCAACTGGTGAAATCCTGAGTGCTAACTCAACCCTCCCCCCTCAGTTCAAGTTTGGCTAGCCCGGGGTAGTTAAATACTGCTGACCGAGGGCTCAAACTTTCTCCACAATGCCATTCGGGTGAATTCTACGAACTGGTCGACGGTAGGTATTGCAACTTCAGTAGGGTTTCCAATGAAATGTGCTCTAATTTTGGAGAAAAATGCCACTGTCAGAGAGCTTGAGGACATCATTAAGTCTGAGGACGGCTGAAAATTACTTGGTTTGCTTTTAGTAGGCCTTGTGAGGGGATTTCACAGGGTTTTTCCGTTGTGTTTGTGCTTTCAGACACGGGACAAAAATCTTCAATGAAATCCTACAGTTGGCAGTCTTTTACCCCTGCTCAACCTATTAGGATGTGTTTTTGTCACTTTAAAGCAACGGCTTGAGTCCAAATCACCGCTCTTGGCTGTAGGGGTAAAAGACTTATAAAAAAAAACCCTACCGGAGTCCCAGAGGGGGGGACCCAAAATTGATTTTGTTATGGAAATACATTACCCATAGAAATGTTGGAGTGTTTGGAGGAACTGTTGTTTTCAGCTGTAGAAGGTGGAGGGATGGGTGCTGTTGAGTTGGAATAGGTAACATTTTTTAAACTGACTTCTTAGCTAGGAACATCAACATTGTACTTGATTAAAAACATTTATTTTATTATTATTCAAAAAAAGACATTCATCCTTTCATTCTCAGTATTAAGAGCATAATAATCTTGGGTACATTGAGAAGATGATCTATTATCCTATAAATATTATATTTCAAACAATCAGAGCTCAGGTTTACTATGAAGTACAGGGCGGTATTTCATGGTCTTTCTATGAAATACAGAGCGGTATTTCATGGCTAGATCAAGGGCAATCAAAATGCAGGACATTTCGCGCCCTTTCTTTATCAGCCAATAAGAATTCAACATTTTGAATACATAATTAGTCTGCAGACGCGCGCGGCGCCACTCAAAATTTGCTTTCCGGCGAGAAAATTCAGTGCCAGTCTATCGTCCGGTAAGTTACTTTGTTTTCGTGATAAATAGTCTCGTAAATTTGTTATATATAGGATAATATGGTTATTTCATGGATTTCTATACCCTGGTTGCCAGGGGTTCGAGTTCGAGGAGCGGAGCGAAGCTTCTTCCCCAGGCCCCTCTTAACTCTCTTTCGAGCCTCTGGAACCCAGGGTAGGTTTTCTATTAAATACGGGCGAAATTTTCACTAGAAATGCATATTATTTTGGTATACAACTCGCCTAAAGGCTCGTTGTATAAAATAATACGAATTTCTCGTGAAATATTCGCCCGTATTCCATAGAAAACCATGAAATAACCAGTAATTATTGCATTATCGAAGTCTGCTATAAACCAATGAAATTACATGAAATAGACACTTACTCAGGCAGCGCGTGCCGCAGCCATATAGGCAACACTTAAGTCCTCTGCCCGCGTGAATTTGCTGACACTCGTCATCGGTTCCACACTCGTAGTATGGTTCTGGTGGACATTCCCCTGATTTCCCCGGGTTTCTTGGACACGTACTTCCTTTTGCGTTATATTAAACAGAATCAGATTATTATGTACACTAGGTGCATTATATAGCACCCTATATTACCTTACTGCGGGAATCTGAGATCGAATCTTCTTAACCAATGCCTGTTCAAGTATTCTTTTGTGAAGCATAAAACATTAGGCGTAGCAATGTTAGATTGAAACGATATTTGACATGTACTGCAATGTTCCTTATGCAGCTTATCCAAAAAAAACGTGATCTTGGTCCTTTACGGCCCCGTTTACCTCAGAACCATTATTGTTTTTATTCTGCACACTCGGTTATTACGTAAATTTGTACTGACTACCTCACAACAGTAGACCCCAATTTGTAATTGTAACTACAAATTGCACGATATCTGTGGTGGCTACCTTCGTAAGCGATCACCTTCAACTGACGTTAAACACGAAGTCCCGATATTAATGGATTGCCCCTCCTCTTTTGACGCTCGAAGTTTGAAATTAAAATTGCAGAGCAGCGACAAAAGCAAACGAGTATATCAGTCATCTTCCGAGAATGCTAGATTTTAAAGGTTTAAAATAAAACAAGCCATAAAAAAGTGAATAGAGGAAGACAGTTTTTCATTGATGATTGCCAATGGTACTTGCATGTTGACTGTTTACAGATGATATATCGGCCCTTATTCTGAAGCTTAACATTTATGTGTCCGATTTTTAAAATTTCGCATGACATGCAATCATGCGGTTCAGTACTGAGGAAATACTCAAGCGGAGCATCATAGAGATGATCACTCGTCAAAGGCTCATTGACAACTGAAGCTTACAAACCCCTGGGCAGGCGCAGACAAGAGGCTCAAATGCATCCCCATTGATTGATATGACTAGACTTTTTGCCCATTCAGAAAAAAATAAAAGGATACAGCAAAATAGTCTCTCAGTTCTAAAGATTTCATTCCCGTCAGCAACTACAATAGGCCGGTCTGATACCAAAGTTTCTTTTTTAAAACTGTCACGAGTAACCTTCATCTATTTCCCTTAATTTATTTTTCCTTTACCCTCCTGGCAACTTACCAATTGGAGAAATTTCTGGAGACGGCGGATTATAATACGCACAGACGACTCCAGCGTCTTCGCCATGATCACAGTAATGATTACCCCAGCCATCGAACCGACATTGAGCAAGAGATTTCTCAAGGCCTGTGCACTTTACTTCATCCATCAAGACTCGTCCAGATCCTCGTCCATAGCGAGCACAGCAGGGACTGGAGATTGCGCGGTCGAAGCCGAGTTGGCGGCAAACCACATGGCCTTCTTTGATTCCCCAGCCATCATCACACACCGTGCCCCACATACCATTATAATAAATCTCAACACGACCCTGAATAGAGCTGCTTCCACCAGAAAGTCGTACTGGATGATCTACAATGTACATTTATATTAATTATACTAAAATGTAAAATATGCAGTGCTTGTTAAAGAAAACAGTCTCAAGTAGTAGAACACTGCATTGGATGTTAAACACTTAATTACTAGCTCCAAGGGACAGAGTAAGTTTTGCTTCTCCTTCCTTGTAGTCGATGTTTCACGAAGCGAAGTCGAGGAAATATCGAAGATCGGAGGGAAACAAATCACACTGTTTTCCTAGGGGCCAGTCAATAGATTTATATTCAGAACTTGTAAGCAAACTGCAAAGCTGTAGGCACATCACTCCCTTCGCGCATTTCAGCAAATAAATTTTCTACCACAAGTGTTAAGAGGTAACTTGAATGACTAAAGATAGGACGGATATATTCTGGAGATCAAAGCTTGTACTGATTGAATATTACCTAGAACACCCTGGGAACGAGATTGGCGCCTATACCGCCAGGTATCGCTGGCTCGGAATTTTGACGATAATTATATTTCGGACGACGGAGACTGGAGATTAATATGCGCCGTTCTTTTTATAACTTTCATGACCCTTTTATGTAAAAGTCATCGATGTGATAATAATCCGTAATCCTAGATAACCCGTAATCTTTTTATTTAGTTGCCAATAATCCGAAACCCTAATAATCGATCCATTATCCTAAAACCCCAACAGGGACTCATAGAATTCATACTTAATTATATAATAACTTACAGACTTACAATAATACAACAATCCTATAATAATATTAATATTTACAACAACAAAAGATAGTAATAGCAATAGTTATAATGATAATATTTACACTAGACTAGGCTAAATGGCCAATACTTATTAATTAGTCAGCTAAAGATATGAGGGTGAAAATAGAACTTATATAACTTATATAACGGCTATTATCTAGAAGTACAGATACAGTGTGGCAAAAAGCGGCAATCATAGCATAATAAATCCTCGAGATGATTGACAGAACTAGAGCTACTAACGGGTTTCGCAGCTTTCACTTAAGAGGTTAGTATCGAAGAAAAATAATTCACAGTTGGTGTAGAGTTGGTTGATTTTGACGCCCGGATCAGCCATTAATCAAGAGCGCGTGTATATCTCACCAACCGCTTGTCATGTGGTACTAATAATATTACTTAATAAATGGAAGTAAGAAATGGGATGTCTTTTTAAATCACTTACCGTATTTCCTCGATTAAGCGCCCACCCTCGATTAAGCGCCCCCCTCGATTAAGCGCCCCCCTTGGCAACAAAATTTGAAATAAGCGCCCCCCCCTCGATTAAGCGCCCCCCCTCCCCTCCCCCAATAAATATGGCACAGTAAGAGAGATGGCATACAACTTGCGTTTTATTACAAAGTTACGGCATGTTCCTATATGTAGTACCGTATTAAAATTATGTTTGGCTGATAAGGGAAATTAGTTTCTTTTCTTCCAACTCACAGTCCGTGATTATTAAGTCCATGTACTTGCATAGCTCTTGTACCCGAAGCAGCTCGTTCTTCAGCCTTCTTCCCATTTCAACGCTTTGGGTAAATGCTGTGAAACAGCCGGTGACGACAAGACCATTTTCCAGTTTCCGTGAGCCATTAAGCGCCCCCCCCCCCCCCCTCGATTAAGCGCCCCCCCTCGATTAAGCGCCCCCCTTGGCAACAAAATTTGAAATAAGCGCCCAGGGCGCTTAATCGAGGAAATACGGTATCACCAGGAGCCCATTTATACCAGGAGCGTCCATCTTCCCCACTGTGTCTGTACCCCAGCACAGAGGTAGATGAGGCTATTTTTAGCATTGCGTTTCGCGCGTAAAAGAACCAAGGTAGGCTATTCTTAGCCAATCAGATAGCCGCTAACATCACTTCTCATTATTATTCATTATCATTCTTCTCACTTTCAACGCGGGAATTCGAATTGGTGGTTTTCACTCAATCCCCAGAGATTCAAATGTTGGTGCCCCAACAAAAGAAGCTAACGAGGAATCTATTGTTTAAGGACACCAACATGGCGGCAACCTCTTTTCGCGAGAATTTCGAATCTAAAAATAGCCTCATCTACTCCTGTGCTGGGGATACAACCCATAACAGAGGAACGCTCCTGGTAATGGGCTCCTGGTATCACTTGAAACAGCTGGTCAGCGCCTTGCTTGATGCGGTGTAAGTAGAAATATATACAACGGAGCGGAGCGGAGCAACAGAGCATATAATGATATTATTTAAATGAAAGTACGAAATACGTTGTGTTCTTATATCACTTGTCACTTAATGTCTGTATGAGAGCATGTTACATGTACTTTTAAGTTAATGGGGAACTATTTTTGAGACCGTACATGCACGAGAACACTATTTTTGAAATAACTGTATTATGTTACGTTTGATTGATTATAATAATAATAATAATTAGTTTATTCACGCCTCTTGCAATGTATACATATATTGAATTACAGGCTGATTATTACACTTAATAATAGGCTACTGATTATATAAATAAATACGTACTATATGATTATATGAACTCTCGATGAACGATTATCAATATTTCTGGAAGCTGAAATTTGAACATTAACCCTTTCACGCCGAACTGACCATAGTTGTTTCAGCTTATCTAGAATTCAATATTTATACACAAACGTAGGCATGCAGTGATCAACTCGAAAGCTTTTGCTCCTTTGATCGCTGCGCACGAAACGGCACTTAACTCTTTCTAGATCTTTGTTACTCTTTTTTGTCTTTTTGAAAAATGTAATTGTGTTCACTAAACAGTGCAGAAAATAAATAAACTTGAAACTTGAAAACTTGAGTCACTATACGAAAATTGACGTATTTTGCTGGTTACTTGCTAAGGTTGAAGAGGGTTTCAGTCTTACTAAAGTTAAAGGCGCTTTGTTACCGTACTGCACATGTCACGGTCTCCAGACATTGAATTGACAGCTGTATTGTGTAACATCCAATGAGAATCAATCAAAATAAATTGCTGGAAACGCCACACTGTATCGGGTGACAGCCTTGATTTACAGATTGTGGTTTTGCACAGTATATGGCCAGATTTACAAGGAATTTTTTCTTCCTACATCCAAGGTAAACAGCCTTGAGTAAAGAATGGTATCTATATTTCATTACTTGCTTGTATTTTTTTGCTGTGTTTCGAGTCATAAACAGTACGAATTTTACCAAAGTGAAGTCACAAGCTGCCTGCGTGTTTATATCGGATTGCAAAACCCACAATATCCTTTTATCGATGTTTTGGTTTTCATTTTATTTTACATCATAGTGTAAAGGTGCTTGTTCACGAAATGTTAAACGATACGAAGCGGGTGTTCATGTAAACTGGCTGCACGGTTTGCTCGCTGCACATGCGCAGTCGATATCGTATCGCTGTTGAAAATATTAATGCCATATCATTATGACTTGAAAAGTTACCATGTGTTTTGTGAAATGTACTGGACATCCAAACCCTCGTCGATCGCTGCTGGTTGGAATGCCAAAAAGCGTCCGATTTCTTGAGTTTTTCGGCCGCTGTATTCAGAGTACTCAGTGGCGCGCGGTCTTCCCCACCGGGAAGCAGCACCAATTTTTTTATTTTAGTTGTGTTGCAGTCCGCAACGACAAACTTTTGAATAAACAAATAACTAAAACTTAGTTAAGGACATCTTGCATTTCCATAAATGACCAAAGGAGGCTAGGGTGAGTTCAAAAAGAATACAGATGGAAGTCGATTTCAAAATGGATTTCTCACCTCTCTGAGAATTTCGTTCCAAGCTAGACCTTAATTCACAAATCATCAGTTTTTCACGCATGCGCAGTACATAGCGCCTTTAAAAGCAAGGCCCTGAGCTGAGATTCCCATACAGCATAAAATATAGACAAATGATTGAACTGAACTGAATTGAACTGCATTAGGCATATTAACAATGAATAATTTCATCTAAATTCTTCTTTCTTTGCAGAAGTTAACTACAGTTAAATTAGGAAGAAAGGACTAAGATTCTAAATTTTCTTACAAAAATGCATGTTTCACATCTAATAATATACATGAACAAATTTCTCGATTCTGATTGGCTAAGAGCAGTGCAGTTCAAATGTAATTGAGTGCAAAAAGTGTAATTCAGTGCAAAAAAGTGTAATACCAGCAGTGCAAATTACAAATTTTATCTATTCTGATTGGCTAGTGAAACAATACAAAATCAAGGACAGCCAATCAGATCAGATTTTTAACAATAGACATTTTTTGCTTAAAATTTGTTGGTAAACAAGCAAAAAAATGGCTGCCATTTTTGAAAATCAAAGATTTGCTCAACCAAAACCAGGCAGGGCGGACTTTCCGCAAAAACAAGGGATTTCCAGCCGATAATGTTTTTTTAATTGGTGGAAGTAGATGTCCGGTTGCTCTGTTCAAAGAGTTTGTAAGCCGAAGACCAGTTCAGTTACGGAACACTGGGCCATTTTACCTCTCGGTAAAACACAACAGGAAAGCGAACGACGTGGTTTGGTACATTAAGTCCAGCCGATGGGAGTGAATAAAATAAACTCCATGATGAAGAACATAGTAGAAGGAACGGCCCTCGAGACAAGCAAAAAGAGGTTTATTAAACAAAGGGCCAGGAAGACTGTGGTTAGTAAGTGTAAGCTGAACAGTGCAAACTTCGAGCGAGCAGGACGGGACACCGAAACGTGCAGTCGCTCGACGATTATGATGAAGCCAACAAACAGGAACAGTGCGTATTTTCTATGGCTATTTCCCGACGTAACAACAGTTCAAGTGAACTAGTTCCTCTCCAAGGCAACCATAACTTCACACAGAACGCCATCCCGTTGCAAAGCCACCCTGGGCCTGGGATGCCTGCCCTCGGCACAACAATTTCGTAGTTTCTAACAGTAACAGCAATGCGACCTCACACACGGCCCTTTCCATGAATCCAATGATGATGGGATCTCTGGCTCAGAACACTTTCAATAACTGCAAAGTAGCGTTCAACTATTAAAGTTCAACAACAAGTCCTCGCCAGGTTCAATTCCTCCTTGCAAACGACGCTATCACATCCATGAAAGCGATAAACAACTTGAAGTGAACTTAAACTGAACAACTTAGCCTAATTACGGCTGAAATATCTGTTTAAAGCAAAATTTTAGCTTCAAAACGTGCATTTTCTACCGAAGAACTGATGAATGAACTTTGTTTTCGTGTCATTGACTTTGCAGACTGTGGTATTATGGGTTGCTATTTGACTAATTTGTAAGAGCCAATCAGTTGGAATAAAACACTCACGTGAGGTCACGCGCCCTTGAACAACAAATTGAATTAGTGTCGTCACTTCCTTTGTCTGAAATTTGTTCATGTATATTATTAATAAGTAATCATACGATTTCTCGTGCAATTTAGGATTAATTCACACTCGTGTGTTTTTCAAAGAGCTCAAATTGCACTCGCCCTGCGGGCTCATGCAATTTTGATACTCTTTGAAAAACCCACTCGTGCGAATTAATCCCAAATTGCACTCGAAACCGTATGATTACCTATACAAATACAAGGTTTCAAGTCTACACTGACCTCACATTCTTCTCCCAGCACTTAAACGTTTTCAGCACCACGGCCAAGCCATTTTGTCCATAATCACTGCAGAGCAAGTTCAATTCAATCACTCTGACCGCAAAGCATGCCGGGAAACCCAACCAAACAGCGACATGGCCCTCCCCTCATCTACATTCTTCAAAATATATACTACATGTATGTCTAAAGCCATTTCGGTCTAATACCTTCATATTGGAATCAATGGCAAGTAAATGTTTTCCAATATTCCAAAAAAGCTATATGATAGGTGGCTCCAGTCATCTATTTATAAATCCCACGGCTTTATAAATATAACTCATCGCCCATCCTACAAGCAAGAAACGAGGATCCATCTCAATCAAAACACCAGACCCAGCCTCAGTTCTTTGAGAAAGTGCTAATTTAAGCTCTCATCAGATTTAATCAGATGGCCTCCAGCACTCTATAAATGGTGAAAAAGGCTTTAAAAAGCCTTAAATTCTCTGTATTCTCCCAAACAAACTTCCTGCAATCTTCGTACGCTAAACCGACGTTGCATTCAAAATGGCTGACTGAAAGCTTTGAGCCCCCAGTATTATAGGTCAGTTGAAAATTCCATGGTAACAATGACTACAGTTTTGTAGGGGGAGAGGGTTCTTTTCAGTGTAGAAATAGCTAAACTGAAATCAGTTTCAAAAACTCAGGGCTTAGAGGGTTAATAATAATTATGAAACATCTCAAGATCACCTGATTTTGTATTTTCATTTCATTTAGGGGTCTTACGTAAGTAAAACGTAATTTTCCCTCTGGCTTTACCAGACGAGTTTGTAGAGAGATGTTAATTAGGGCACTTACAGGTGGAGATAGAAAAGGAACGACTGATCTTAGTACCGTAATGCTTACGCTTTCATTAATCTTTTTTTTTTATTATCATAACATAAATACAAGATGGCGGCATCACTGACCTGCTCCAATAAAACCAGATATCGTCTGGATCGATGCCAAGGAGACCATCAGCACCAACAAATCTGAAACCAAACTTGCCATGACTTGTCTTGTGTTTTACTTTCTCTCTCCGGGCGCCGATCGTCTAGAAAATGGATCAATACTTATCTTTAGCAAAACGTTATCAGTGAACAAGATCTTCTACAGATGTAATATATATTTCACCAACGGCATTTTAGAGTAATTTAGTTGCACTTGTATTTCTGATTGCACATTATACTGTAACTCTAGATCTGTTGTTTTTGTACTGCACGTTCTGAAGGTTAGGGTGTTTTGTATTGTTGGGTAAGCCAAGGCTGTGTCTCGTTTCGAGCGGTACTGTTTGGCTCGCGTTATAGTAAGCTACTATCCAGCTAAGACAAAATGCCAAACGTATTGTAGTGACATGTACATAATTACGTACCCTTATTAAATTGCCTCCTGTTACACTTTTACGAAGAAAATTATACTCTTTACGGCACTGCTATCTCACTGTCTGCAAATGTTAGGTTTCGCCTCTTTATGTATGGCTTACACTACATAAGTACGTTTTGGAATGTAAACTGTAGATACATTCACAGACGAGTTCGTACGTAGTGTGACATAAGAAATCAACACATCTTAATTAACATTTGTGAAAACTTCAGATGTGTCTCGGCTCGGAAGTTCTTGCAATTCAAATACAGTGGAACCCCGCTGTCTCGAACTCGGTTATCTCGAACTCCCCGCTATCTCGAACTAAAACTCATTTCCCTTGGTTTTGCCCCTGTTATTTCAGTTATTTACTATGGGATATCTCGAACTCGGTTATCTCGAACTCCCCGCTATCTCGAACTGTTTGTGATTTCCCTTGGCCCAAATCGACGGCATGTGGTACACCGCGGACTGGACTGGACTAGTAAAACGCGGACTAGTAAAACGCGGACTAGTAAAACGCGGACTAGTAAAACGCGGACTAGTAAAACGCGGAATAGTAAAACGCGGACTAGTAAAACGCGGACTAGTAAATGGAATTTAAATAAATAGTATTCACGCATTTGCCAGCAATAATAATAATTCACGCAATTCCCAACAATACTAGTTAATATTTCTCTTTATTGAACGTATAATCAACAAATCAGTGACGGTGCACAACTTCGCGTGTGCAAGTTAGCCAGTAACAAAATTCAAATTTGTTTTCTTGTTAACAAAACTCGAATTAAAACCTTAGACCGTATACGTATCATCTCCGATATTTCACTGAGCTGTATAGTCGTTTGTTATATATCAAAAACGACAGGGACGGTCCCCTGATACTTTATGAAGAACGAAATATTTTAAATTATTGGCTTATAAAAAATAAGGCCATGTCGCAAAACGTCCATCTGTCACTCATTAGCTTCTCTTGTTTGGACAGCCAACGGTACTTCATCACTAATCACTTTCGAATTACGCAAACGCATTCTAACATATTCTAAAAATAAACTGGTCTGTAAAGGAGATAGATGGTCCAGGTAATGGGCTCCTAGCCATGCGTATTTACTTACTTATCCTATTTAACACAAAAGCATTTTGTCCTAAAATGTTACTTATTCTGGCGACTGTTCAAGTTTTACCGTGTCTAAATGACCCTGGTTTCATGATCAGTAGTTTCGTTAGTTTTGACCTATTCCCTTTTGTGTTAAATAGGATAAGTATGTAAATACGCATGGCTAGGAGCCCATTACCCGGACCATCTATCTCCTTTACAGACCAGTTTATTTTTAGAATATGTTAGAATGCGTTTGCGTAATTCGAAAGTGATTAGTGACGAAGTACCGTTGGCTGTCCAAACAAGAGAAGCTAATGAGTGTTACCAACATGCCACGATAAGAGCGAACAACGGGGAATGAAATCTAAGAATTGAATAAACCTCTCGGAAAACGCTGCATCACGAGGATATGATCGTGACAGATGGACGTTTTGCGACATGGCCTTATTTTTTATAAGCCAATAATTTAAAATATTTCGTTCTTCATAAAGTATCAGGGGACCGTCCCTGTCGTTTTTGATATATAACAAACGACTATACAGCTCAGTGAAATATCGGAGATGATACGTATACGGTCTAAGGTTTTAATTCGAGTTTTGTTAACAAGAAAACAAATTTGAATTTTGTTACTGGCTAACTTGCACACGCGAAGTTGTGCACCGTCACTGATTTGTTGATTATACGTTCAATAAAGAGAAATATTAACTAGTATTGTTGGGAATTGTGTGAATTATTATTATTGTTGGCAAATGCGTGAATACTATTTATTTAAATTCCATTTACTAGTCCGCGTTTTACTATTCCGCGTTTTACTAGTCCGCGTTTTACTAGTCCGCGTTTTACTAGTCCGCGTTTTACTAGTCCGCGTTTTACTAGTCCGCGTTTTACTAGTCCGCGTTTTACTAGTCCGCGTTTTACTAGTCCGCGTTTTACTAGTCTGCGTTTTACTAGTCCAGTCCAGTCCAGTCCGCAGTTTACCACATGCCCAAATCGACCCCGGCTATCTCGAACTCTAATTGCGAAGACGATTGACAAACAACACAACACTAAAAATAACAAATCACAGCTGTTATAGTGCAAATATTTATCATTTAAATTACATTTTACCAGGAAATTAATGCGGGTGGTTACAGCTGACAAAGTTCAGTTCCGGTTACCATCAATACCACTGAGCTTCGCATTCAGAGCACAGAACGATTGCATTCTCGTGATTCTTGTTGAGTTCTTTATTACCGCTTCTGTCTCTAGAAATTGAAAGAGCAATCAACTCGCAAGCAAGTCTTTATGCATGTTGCTTGCCCAACTCTTCTTTCTTCTTTGTTTTTAATAGCAATTGTATTGAGTTAATAATTAATAATAAATTCCTGATATTTGACACCACCCCGCTATCTCGAACCCCCGCTATCTCGAACCCCCGCTATCTCGAACCTCCGCTATCTCGAACTATTTTCCCTTTCCCTTGAGAGTTCGAGATAGCGGGGTTCCACTGTTAATAATATACATGAAAAAAATGCTCAATTCTGATTGGTTGAGGGCAATGCAATTTCAAGGAAACACAGTTCAGGAAAGTTTATTGAATATTAATGTTAACTGGCCAGTTCAATTGACTTGCCCAAGACTCCGCTGATGAAATGTGATGAACAGCCCAAGCATAATTTACGAAACGTTTCGGAAATCGTCGTTGGCTGAGTTTAGGCTACGAACAGATCATTATAAGTGTGACACTTGTTTAATGGGATTTAATTCCCAGAAGGGAAATGCATGGCAAATCCTGGCATAAGGGCCTATCTCCGGGGCCTACCCGCCATAACAAGGAATCAGGATGCTATATAGTATCAGTATTAAAACAGTTTCAGAAGCACACATTCAGGTTCTTCCGTACAACTCGTAACACTTGAATATCTACTTTTCTTGATCTAATCACTTATTCATCCTTTCTGAATTTAGTCGGTTTACGTTCCATTTTTTAATTTTCTTTGGTCTGCAAGGAAAACAGAATGTTATTCAAACCTAAGAAGTAGATCATTACTCAGTTAATTCCGCTAAGTCGCTAATGACAAAGAACGAGAAGATTTGACAGAATATTCATAAAAGATTCAAGGCTGATTATACGGCTTGGTATAAGTGTATTTGAAACAATATTTCGACTGGTACAGCCAACCTTTATCAGGGTATACAAGTTTTGAAGACAAGAAAATCTTACAAATGGTGATGCAATGAGTGGACGTGATAGAAAACTGATGCCGGCCTAGAAATACATGTATGAGACTATAATGCCCGGTATAATGATATCCTAGCTAGGCACTGCTTTATCACGCCCACTCATTATGTACATCACCACTTGTAATCTTATAGTTTTAGTTATTTGAATGTTATCAGAACTTGTATATAAATATACGGAGCCCCAGACGGCCCATGATTACGGCCTGTAATGCAGGCGTTTCTAGTGGTTTTCCCCGCTTTCGTGGACATTTTCCACTTGCGAATGAATTTCAGACGAGTAGGAATGGAGCGAGGACGAAAAAGCGAGAGTAGGGGGAGAGGAAAAGGGGAAAAGAAAGAAAGGGGGAAGGGAAGGGGAGAGGGGAAGGGGGAAGAAGGAAACGCCTGCCCGCAAGGCCTGTGATTTGAAAAACTTCGTTCGTCCACGAACGAAGGCTTCTGATTGGTGTGGTACTGACAATTTTGATTGGCACCAATCAATCGGTCATCCATATCGCATTTCGAGGAAAACTTCAGCGTAATCAGCGAAAGGTTATAGTTCGGCGAAGCAGACTTCGAATTTTTCTTATACAGCGGGTTAATTTTCCTGCTCTAAAGCTAAATCTCTAAAGAAGGCTGGAACAGAAGTAAGGTTTGCAACGACTTGCCTTTCGGTTGGAAGAATGGCGAGTAAGTCGACTCCTTGTTCGTGTGACGGAAACTGATGACGAAGCCGTTGTTTCCCTACTCTGGTTGCCAGAGGTTCTAGGTTTTTGTTTCTAGGTTAGGTTAAGGCGCGAAGCGCCGTCATCGAGGAGCGAAGCGACGAGAGGGAGAGAAGAGAACCTCTGGTCAAATCCGTTGAGAATCTCACTTCCATGCGTTTAGTTTGAAATCGAGGCGAGTCAAACCGGTTTTGCGTCCTATTCGCTATTATCGCACTTCGGCCATCTTGGATTGAAAGCGAGGCTTCCGGGTTGTCGGTTACGTAGCGCTTACTATTTGCTCTGTTGTTGGTCGCGAGTTTGAATGAAAAAGCTACTTCATCTCCACTTCTATAATTCCAATTGTACAAATAATAGCCAGAAAAGAAGATCTAGGGATTCTTTTCGCATATTTGATTCCAATAAACAGCTCAGAAAGCGATGGAGTTTGAAAATACGCGGAGATGTCGACCCACACTTCAGACTTCGATAAATATCCAGAAGTAGAGTGAGAAAAAAAAAAAGTAATATTTCTTCGGTTAAAGTGTCACAGGTTCCCTCAGACTCACAGCTAGCACCGGTCTCTACAGGTAAAATAAGAAGAGAGAAACCTCACCTAGCAGGGCGAATGGAACATGTTAAGTTATTGTTCTCAATAAATATATATATACACGTGCACCAGCCACCCTCTATTATTATATTTTGATAATTTTTAATGCACATGGGACTATTTTCACGTTGATCGTTATTTTTCATTTTACGAATAAGACTTGTGTACTTTGCACACCACTAATAATAAATTGGCACTAATTTTGAAAGTGTCATGACCATCATATTAAAGTTTTAATGTGTGAATAATATTTTTTTATGTAAAATATATTATATATCATATGTATTTGTACTGAATCAAAGGAAAATATTTTGGGAGGTTTTATTAGAATGGTCATGGGTGTTATGCAATGATATTTATCACTGTCAAATTTCTGGTATGAAATGAAGGTTTATTTATTAGTTAATCTGTGATTTTCATGTGTGATTTTCTTAGTAATACCACGATCACCTCAGCTTTCTTTGTTTGTTCAGGGACATTAAAACTCTAAATTCCCTCATCAGCATCTCTCGTTGACATGCAAGAATGAAAATTAGAAGGGCATGCATGCTGATGAGGGTTATGGCAGGTCATTATAAAAATTAGTCCCTAGCAGAGTGCATGAATGCCTGTCAACCCTGTACCCTACCTATTTTATGGCTCAAGAACGGTCTTCTCTTCATTTGTCAAACCCGCTTCTTCCATACATGTGAGATAATTATACTTAAAACCACAAACATGACATGATTAAACTCTATGCGTGCTCCTGGAATATTTAGTCAGCCACATATTACATTTTATTTTTACATTTTACTTGACATTTTATTTATTCTTCACAAAATCAACACACTTGCAAGGTCCAGTTCAACCAATGGTGCTCAATCAAGCATAACAAAACGTTAAAAAAACTCAACTATGGTAACTTTAGTTTAGGCAGAGAAAAACTAAAGTCCTCTGAGATTAGTTTCATTAGTCAGTGATAATAGTATTACAAAGTAATAGCATGAAATTAGCTAGTGATTAAATTTCCCCTTGACCCTTGGGAGGATTTATGCAAATTATCCCTAATCCTCCTCAGCCATAAATCCTCCCTCAGCTCTCGGGGGAAATTTGATAACTAATTTACCTTATGCCATGCCATTACTTATAATAATAATATTTTGGAGTTTGGACTGATTTTTCTTACCAGTAACCTGACTGTTAGGTCTATTCGATTTTATTAAACAGGGTTAAAAAAATCTGCTCTATCTGTGAATAAATTCAAATCAAGCTATCCTCCATAATTTCTGTGGCTTGGCTTGGGAAAGAAATAATATTAATTATAATAAATTGATAAAAAGGATGTAAATGATGCTGAAGTACCCATCCAGCTAGCAGCTACATGTAGGTTATAAAAAAACATAGTTGCATCATTGCAATGATTATGGCAGAAGAAAATATATTGTACAAAATGTTGTAATATACCAAAACAGACAACTGAGACAGTGTTGGCGTCTGGCAGTATTTATTAACATAATATAAAATATTATTACAATATATTTTAATATGTTACAATTTATTTACATGATTGAAATATAATATTAATAGTGATACAAAAGCTGGATGGTATATTGTTAGTATGGCTGCTCCCCTAAAGCACGAGATAGTTGGTTTACAAAATAGTTACTACCGAGACATACAAGGCCTAACCCATTGGCTATATCCAGCCTGATGATAATTTTACAGTATTGCTCAACTAAAAGTAGGCTGTACCCTGCCAGACTCCAACCTGATCAGCTGATTCTGAATATCTAGATTAATATTCACTTCAATTATAAATTATGGAAATTAAAATAATTGTACAAAGTTTGAAAACTAAAGTTAGGTGATTTAAAAACAATTAGGTAGTCATTGTTGCAATTTTTATTGCCATTATTAGCACTGTCGTCAACATCAATATTGTTTTGCATTAATAAAATCACCAGTACCATTTCCATTGTCACTATCATCATTGTACATGGTCAAATGACCCATATCTCAGTTTCTCTACAGGTAATTTTGGTCAATTTCCAAGTAGCCATTTGTTGATAATGCCCAACATTGCAAGTCAGTAATACTGTCATTATCATCATCTTAACATACACTACCTGGTATACATATGATATATTTATCAGGAGCCATATTATGTATATATGATATAGTTACAGTACCAATGCAATGTTATCAGCCATCCATGCAAGTGAACCATTTTGGTTCATTGATAATGCATTTTCTCAAATCCCCATACAAACCTTCTAAAAACCTAACCCAAAATTTGCCAAAAATCCTAACCATTTCCAACCCAAATCATTCCTAGAACGAGTACACCCAAGCTATAAAATTATGAAGGATTTTTCACAGGTTTTCAAGTGATCATTTGAAGTGGCAGGGTATACTGCAGTGAGGTTTCTCTCTTGTTTTTTACGTGTAGAACATGGACTTCTGCTATCTGTTAGTCTGGGGAACCTGTCACACTTATTTAAGCGAAGAAGTATTTTATAATCAGCTGTTTTTTACTCACTGGATATTTTATCGATGTCTGAAGTATGGTCGACATCTCCGCGTATTTTCAAACTCCATCGCTTTTAGAGCTGTTCCTGTGAAAAGAATCCCTAGATCTTCTTTCCGGACTATTATTTGTACAATTGGAATTACAGAAGTGGAGATGAAGCAGCTTTTTCATCCAAACTCGCGACCAACAACAGAGCAAATAGTAAGCACTACGTAACCGACAACCCGGAAGTCTCGCTTTCAATCCAAGATGGCCGAAGTGCGATAATAGCGAATAACCCGTCAAAATGTGACGACCAATGTTTTGATTTCACACACGAACAATTGCACGTGGCGCTGTGAAGCATGAAATGACAACTGTAGTGTGGTTCTTTATATGGCTACTCTGGACAGTGAAAAAAGTGCCTCGTGCTAGAATTTGCTGTCGTGCTGTAGACCGTTTCTTCACGGGGACGACTTGAAATATCGTCGACTTGCCGGCAACCTGTCAGAAGCACAGCGAAGACGTCTTTACGTTTTATAAACTCGTACAGTGTCTCTTCTTGTTTTGTCTTCAATTTAGTAATCTCCGGAAACTTTGAAGCCAACGTAAACTTCACAGCGTCCCCAAAAATACTCAAAAACTCTTGATTTTCACTTCGTGCATCTCCTTCGCCAGTAAAACCACATACAGTTGTCGTAAAACCGGTTTGAAGTGGTAGGCCAATGACAATTGCTGTTGTATCAAGCACTCACGGTCGCGCTTGGTAATGAGTAGATAAGCCAATCGGAGACGAGGTTCAAAATCTGAACCTAGCTTCTGCATGGAAGTGAGATTCTCAACGGATTTGACCAGAGGTTCTCTTCTCTCCCTCTCGTCGCTTCGCTCCTCGATGACGGCGCTTCGCGCCTTAACCTAACCTAGACAAAACCTAGAACCAAAACCTAGAACCTCTGGCACCCTCTAAAATCAAGTGACTTCATTGGATTTACAACACAAACAACAATCCAAATTGCTTGACATTATACAGAAGTTATGTTTATGATTTTTATATTAGCCCGACTGATTTTGGAGAAAACATACGTTTACCCCGAACATTTTCTGGGCATATTAACGTGGCGGAAGCCTAAAAGTTAACGACCATATCCAAGCGCATAAATAAAATTATTTCAAGCACTTCTATTAAAACTAGAGCCCATCTGGGCTTTCACTCGGGCCACATGAGATTGAAGATGAAATTACACTTTCATTTGAAATCCTCTAGCAATAACCGAAGGTAAGTATTATTAGCTGAATTTAGCAGTCTTTAGGAGTGGCCGGTAGCGCGGTGACATTCATTCTCTGCTCCCCTAGTATATATATGTAATTTAATATTTTTGTTTCTTTTTCTCGTGTATGTAAATTAAAGAAGTTGACCTCTACTTATTCATGTTCATGTTACGCATGCTTATAGCGGAGCGCGGTAATTACGTCACAAGTCTAGACCCCCCACCAAGACTCAGCCAAACAAACCGCTTTTCTTGTATCAACTTACAAGAATTGACTAGCACTTCAGTTCGTCTTCTGTCTATTCTACCAGAAATTACTGCTTTCCTGGACCATATTTTGAAAGAGAACCTGATGATTATACTGTCGAACAGCTTAAACTTTGGCTGAAATACAGAGGATTGAAACAAAGCGACAAACGTAACGGCGATCTTGTCAAGCGAGTTTTGCATCTTCGCTGGCGAACCAACGAGACATGCTTACTATATAGACTGTCAAGTCCTATTTAAACTGTATCCCAAACTCATCTTTTCCCATGCAATATCGTTGTAAGACTTCACCTAAACATTGAAAAGTTACAAAGGTCAGGTTTTCCTGTATTAAGGCAAAAACAAAAGAATGTAGCCGCGTGCCGAGTGCAATCATCTTCTTCAATAAAACTCATCGGAGACCAAAGCTGTTTATTAATCCGTCCGCATGGACATACTATTTTGTTTCCTTGTAAAATTACTTGACAATTTGCAAAACTGAAACTCTATCAGTTTATAATAAAATTTAGTACAATGCCCACTGTTTTTCCTAATGTAATACGCATTACTTTTGCTTTTTTCATAGGCACCAACAACTAAAGACAATCATGATGTGCGACTCCTGGATAACAGTGACATTTACGTCAACTGAAACAGCCTTTAGTTAGAAGTGTCAGGTGCAAACTGCACATTCGAAAGGAGCACTCCACCTTTTGAAGAAACTTAGGAAAATCCTGTGGACAAGGTATAGGAAAGGCCGGAAAGCATACATCCAACAATGACAGCAAGCTGCTTGTATGTATTATGTATGTTACGTATAATTATATGTAACCATTAGCTAATTTAACCATATTTCATAAGCAATGGAATATTAGGTTCTCATAAAAAGCTTGGCAATTTAACGAGGCTTTGCTTATTATTCACTGTAAAAGCCTTCGGATACGTATATGTAGGCTCAATTTAGCAATAACATTTGATAATAAACTTGAGATTCTTCAATGCTTGCATATTTGTTGTTCTTTTATTTATGAACTTCACTCATCCCCGGGAGTTTCGTTTACGTGCGGCAAAATGGCCGCCATGAAAAAACGCTTTGCATGATGGGATGACTGATTCACAGTTCGATTGTTGAGCCAAATTTACGGCCAAAATTGCTGTACGATTTTGACCTAAATTGGAGCCTCAGTTTTGTCTTACCGGATTTAGGTTCGTATTTTGGTTCGATTTATGCTCATTTGAGGCTCGAAAATTTAGGTTTCTGTGAGGTTAGTTTGGGTTCATTTGTGGCTGAACCCGTTTTGGCTCAAATTTGGTCGACGTAGGCCCATTTTTGCTTCGAAATTTGTGGCCCAATTTTGGCTCTTATTACAGTGAAAATTTTCGCACGGGTATGGCTGGAAGAGCATATACAGTAAAACTATGAACTGATCAGTAGCATCCTAAAATTCGGCAATCTTGCTTATGTTGGTGTGCTCTTTCAAACCATTATATTATTGTTTGCATTTATCGAGTTTTCAAATTTAATACCTGCAGCTCCGAAATAAATTAACTTCATTTGTGCTCAGAAAATAAATCAAAGCATTGTAGATGTACTGTAGACGAGGCTTTGCTTCCAAAATGTATTTAGAATCCACTGATAAATTCAAGTAAACTTAATGGTTGAACACTAGTTCCTTCTCATTGTTTACTGGTGGATACATAGTCAGGGTTTCAGTAATTTATAGCCACTTACGTTTCATTGCCAGACCTAGTCTCGTTGTTCTGTGCTTTTAAGGTCTCTTCGGTACAAACATTTATCCAACGCTGACATTTCTCACTGAATTTGCTGTAAAGGTTTTGGAACAGAAAAGCTCCTCCTGTGAGTGATCAAAAAGGCTGAGAAAAGATGAGAAACCTCTACTAGCGGTGTACCGATCGATGCTTCATTCTCCGAGACATATCTCTTTGAGCGCCGGATTTATGAAGGTTTTTCACATCTAGAGTCACTCTTGCATCTCCCCCAGCAACAATGCTTGGTAGTCACCATTACTGATATGACTGGGAATCTTACTGAAGCAGCTGAGGGCATTGATTCTTTTTTTTTATCTGAGTGTTTATTACCTATGAAACGTACCTCAAACAATAGCGCCAGTTGAAATATCCTGAGCCTGTTGGAAGGCTTTCGCACGAGTGAAGTTAAATAAAACATTAAACTGCTTACATTTGAGAGATGGGACTCCAAATTTGAGAGAAAATTCCTCGCGCCGTCGTCCACCATCTTGATTTACTGTATTAAATTATGTAAACAAATTAACCTGGCGATTGTTGCGTGACCAGCACAGTGCAATCTGATTGGTGTGAACTTGACCTTTAACGCATGCGCAAAATTTTGTGACAACCAACAAAAAAAAAAAAAAAAAAACGGCTTGCATTTTAAGACTCGTTGCTGCCACAGGCAGCCCGAGTAACTATGAACTTCCTGTTATATATGTAAGAACTACGATGGTGCCTGATTCTATTTTTGAATTTATTTCGAAAGTAAAGTGCTGTTTTCATATTCTTTCGAGTTATATTCCCATCTCATGATGTGCAAACAATGCTGCATGTGAACGAACCCAACACTGCGGTTGCGTCGCATCAGATTGTTTATCTTGGTGGCGGCCAAATTGCTATAGAAAACTTGTTACAAAACACTAATTAAAATATCTTGATATCAGAGAAGTTTCGTTGATGATTCCGGTTAATTTTGGAGGAAATGTACATTCTCTGAGGCCTACAATCAGCGAGGAAAATTATACTGGTAATTTTTGACAGATGAGACATGCATAACTAATTAGGAGGCGTTTTTCAAAATCACAGGCGTTGCGGGCAGGCGTTCCCTTCCCTTCTCCTCCCCTCCCCCTACTTCCTTTTTGTCCTCGCGCCATTCTTCCCTCGTCCAAATGTATTGCGGTTTCCCAAATAAAACGCCTGCATTGCAGGCTAGCCCATGATCAACAATATTACTGACACTTAAAATTCGGCGCAGAACTTGTTGTTGGAGTAAAGTCCACAACAGGAGCCATTACCATGGACTCCAAGTCCATAAGTATTAAAACCAATCAAATTCGTCAAACTGGTGCATTTTCTCCTCAGTCTCTGAGAATGACCGCAATGAGCTTGACAGTGTAGAGCACACGCCAGGAATCCAGTTCGCGGTAAACTGAAGAGCGAATAGAAATCTAGCTGAAATTAGACCGAGACAACTTTCACTTGAAGTTGAAACTCGTAGTGCTCACAACAGTTTGTTTTCCCACACAAAAAGTACCTGTTTAAGGATGAAAACTGACCTATATAAGGTAACACAGCCTATTATCGGACAGGACGAATTCTCAGGCACGCATGTAAACGGAAATAAATATATCCCTAGGAGGCACACAAAATGATGATACTAACCCTATCATCTTGTTTCTTGACTCTCAAAATTCAGTGAAATAAAATACTATTTTCTTCTCGTTTCCGTAATTTTCTTTCTAACCCATTTTTAGTAGCTTACTGAAGTAGCCGTCCTTTTCGATATTGTGAGCTAGGAGAAGCGGATTTACAACCTCTGATCCAGGCCAACCAATTGCCGATCAGGAGCAAATATCAGGGATTGTCAGTTCCCGAGATTTTCCATGTCCCAGTCAAAGTTATCTAGGATACAGACAAACTGAGTATAGAACTGTCATCGCCGAAAGTGATTCGACGAAGATCTTGAAATGTTTCGCCGACTACATGCATGGCACTTGAGCGAACGGTTTGCTTTTCCAGTTGATTTACTGGAAAATATGTTCTTTTCTGATCGCTTTTTCTACGAATTCCACCTTTCATGTACTTTGGATAGCAAAGTTTTCTAATTCTGAATTGATTCTGATATCCAGACATTGTATTTCCTTTCATCTTTTGTATGGATATACGAAGAGCTTTCAAATAGATCCCGGAAAAATTCTGAACGGCTTCCACTACTTTGGTATGTAACTTGATGCCAATTAGGTATCTCACGTTGTGTTACGGGGCGCGAGTCACACGAGTCACTTATTTTCTCATTCGTTGTTTATCACAAAGTGCCATATAATAAACTACTTATTAACCTCGCCCACTCGGTCTTTACGGGAAAATATCAGACCTCGGTCTTTTATGTACGGACCTCGCTATCGCTCGGTCCGTACTGTCAAGAGCTCGGTCTGATATTTTCCCGTAAAGACCTCGCTCTCGGTTAATAATAAGTTAATACTGTATTTAACGTGGATAATGCACTCAGCTTAGAGCTAGTTTACAGTTATTGCACAAAACAAATATAAATATATTTATAATAATATACAATACATTAAAAAAATAAAATTCTAGGTGTAAAATAATATATTTTAGGTGTCAAATCAATAAAATAATTGCTTAATTAGATATATAATGTATTGTATTTAATTACTACACATTGTAATTCTAATATAGTAATATAAATAGGAAGACTTAAATTCTAATATATATATATATATATAGTATGTATATAATGTTACATATACATACACGCATACATAAACCAAACATACATACATACACAGACACACATAAATATACTGGGTTATTCTATTTTCTGATGTATTTGTTGGAATCACATGTAAACAATTGTTATGTAACAACAATTGAGGAGAGATCATTATAATGCATCCCCCTCTATGAGTTACAGTTGGTACGTGACCAGTTGCTGGTGTTTGGTCATTCACTTCAGATGTTCATGGAGTGGAGACATATTACGGGTACCTTATTTTTAAACAACGCAGTGTTGCGTCAGACTCGTTCACAGTCGCTACTAAGGCGGCGCGGTACTTTTCCCTTGCCCCTCCCCTGATCCTTTGCGCGACTTCCCGTGACACCTTGCGCGCTTGCTAGCTTAGTACCGCGCCACCAATTATAACTTAGTAGCGACTGTGTACGAGTCTGGTGATGTGCATCTTGGGACATGCGCAGTTGACCTTATTTACGAAGGAATCAAAGCGAGGCCAGTTGTCCCAGCTTGTCATATTTAGAGAAAAATCTACAGTCGATGGAGAAAATAACGTTAAGTTTTCTAAAAGAACACAACAGCGCGACAGCAACTAAGACATTTCTGACCGACTCCCATTTTGCGAACTTTGGGACAACTGGCCTCGCTCTGATGCCATTGTTACCAAACTTCTTCCCGCGCGGTCATGCGATACAAATATGGTCAATACATACAGAAAATATATAAGCAAATACCGTGAACAAAAATCCTGCAAAATACGTTGGATCCGAAGTGAGGACCTATGCAGCCAAATATAAACAATTAAGAATGAAAAGTCCGAAGACTACAGCAAAGCTGATATACAACGTAAAATTCTAACACAAAGCACTACGGTTAGCTAGACCTGACACGAAAAGCGCTCGGACTAGATTGCAGCCATAGACAGCTGTTTCGTTCTTTAATATTAGAACTCGTCAGTATGGCATAGCAAACAGTACGCGGGCTTCGGATTACATCGGATCCAACGTATTTTTGCAGGATTTTGTTCAAGGTATTTGCTTATATATTTTCTATTATGGATTTTTGTACCGTATGGCCAGCATAACTATATTTTTCGCAAAGCACTGACACGTTTAGTTCAGATTTGCTTGGATTTTGGCTTTTCGCCACACGTAATCATATGACGTGTGACCCGATAACCAAGCCTATCTGTGAGCTCGTAACTAGATGCTTCTTTAGCGCAGTCCGGGTCGGTAGTGCATTGGCACCGAAGCCCGCGTACTGTTTGCTATGCCGTACTGACGAGTTCTAATAAGAACGAAACAGCTGTCTATGGCTGCAATCTAGTCCGAGCGCTTTTCGTGTCAGGCCTAGCTAACCGTAGTGCTTTGTGTTAGAATTTTACGTTGTATATCAGCTTTGCTGTAGTCTTCGGACTTTTCATTCTCAACACATACACACGTTTTCAGTAAAATCTTTTCAAATTGTTTGACTCGTCGACGGTCGTAGGAGGGTCTACAGACGGGTATATGACTGTCAGTTGTCAGTTAAAATTTGAGCTATTTGTCAGGTATCAGTACGGCAGTTATCAATATTCAGTTGCCAGTTTAACAAATCGCATACATTTGTCCATTCTCTGTACTCTTGTTGATCAGGGAAATGATGTCATAAAATGATCAAATTCTGAGTGGAACAACGAGCGCAACGAGCCGCATTAATTCAGTCGCGTGTTCGTACAGAAGCAATATATTTGTCAGTCTTGAACGTGCGTTCTTCAGTTCATGGTATCACTCGAACCACATGCAGACAATCTTCTGCAGTTTTCCTCCTTTTCCAACGCTCCCATCATCAACTATGTGGCAGCAATACAAATAGTTTATTGCTAGGGTACTTTTACGTAAGACTCTCGCCAAAACGTTAATTTTGAAAACTTGGGAACAACCATGCAGTATGAGAAAACACCGGACCGGTCGATAGCCAATAAGAGAGCGATATTTCAATGGAATCCTAACCGGAAAATAAATGAAATTTATCCTACAGAGTAAAAACATATTACGAGTGCGCGCAAGGAACATTTTCTACTCAAATCCTTAACTGAATCTTTAGATCATTTTCTGCCTGAAATTTTCATTTTCTTTCAGCTCGTTCTATTACATCTTCCTCTGTCATTTTCACAAATATGCCCGCCATCTTGGTAGTTTAAAACGTGGCAAACGTGACGTCATCGATAAATTATCTTGTAAAGATATGGGAATAAGCTACTCAAGACACGGGTGTATACTCATTTCCATATAATCTCAGGATGTATTTTATAAGGAGCCTGCTATCGTGAAGACGCTAAACTGGACATTGACAATATAAGTGAAATCATTATAACAAGGAATCAGGAATACTTCTCAAACTGGTTTATTTATTTTCTAACATACAGATTCTTTAAGCACAAGTTTGTAACACTTGCATATATACTGTTCTCTATCTACTGAATCACATAAAATATTCGCTGTTTCTTTTTCTTACGCCGGTTTCCATTCCATTTGTTAAGGCATTCTTTCCCTTATCTGCAAGGAAAACATAATGGCCTTTTGAGAACCTAAGACGTAGATCATTCATTAGTTTACTCAGGTAGCTCACTATCCGCGACTCACTGCTGAAAACTGATGAACCACAACATTTGACAGATTATTAATAATGGCTATATCACCACAGTCTCTACCCTGGTTACCAGAGGCTCGAAAGTTGCGAGTCGCTTTTATACGGCGCTGATAGCTGCCACGCAGTTTACAATTTGTGAGTGTGTGGTTAGTACAATGGCCAGGCTGCTGTACCGGGTGACAATCTCCTGCTCTTTTTTCGAGAAATACAACAGGTTCATTCACGTCCCCTTCAAATACCTCATCAGAAGTAGAAGGAGACAAGACCAATGGCTTATATACGTCCCTACCTACCCAAGGACGCGGCCGGAATTCGAACCCATGACCTCCGGCCGTACAATTTAATTCCAACTTTCTATAATTCAGTGCAATACATTTGTGGCAATACCTATCCTCGTTGGCGCAGAAGTCGGTGGAGGGATGGGCGTTTTATGACATTTGGGTAAGGTAGTGCTGTAGAGTTAAAGATAAGTAAGTCAGTTTTTAAAAGGGCGTCTCAGGAACATTTGGAAAACGATTAATTGTGGCTTTAAGGTTACCGGATACCTTCAAAACGAAAAAGATGGGAAAATATTTTTTTTCGCACAGAAATGTAGTTTTAGTAGTAGTATCTCGTATACCAAAAACTCCGTTCAAAAAAAAATTATATTGACGGAGAAATACCAAATGGAAGTTTTTAACCGGAAGTAAAAGGTTCTTTTTGATTGACAGCAAATCAATAAACACATGACAAGTGCTCACTCGCCCGTGACGACGGTGTGGTGAATAACACATATTTTAAAAATTCATTTCATATACCAATGTTTACGTTTATTGAAAAAAGTTTTTCCACACACGATTCCACAATTCCATCGGTTGTTGCCCTTATATCTTACAAAAAGCAAGCAGGATGCCCTTAGCTTGAAAAACAAAGAAAAAAGTAAAGTAAAACGAGGCCAAACAATGTCCTCGCAAAACCCGACAAGCGTTCGTATTTTCACTTTCAGACAGAGTGCCGAGTGGTCAACATCTGAACATAAAGAAGAATTGATAAGAGCCAGCCGAGAGAATATTTCTTTCCAAGAAAGCTTAGATGGAAACGTAGTCTGACGGTGACCCTGAATCGGTTGAACCACGATCTCGCTTGCCGTGCTGTTTCGATCAGACGCCTGCAAATCGCTGTCTCCTCTACTAACTATGCTGGCATTCAAGGCGTTTCTATAGGTGTTCACCTTGCCTTTGC
Organism: Actinernus sp. WN-2022; assembly: GCA_030867875.1. Taxonomy (NCBI): domain Eukaryota; kingdom Metazoa; phylum Cnidaria; class Anthozoa; order Actiniaria; family Actinernidae; genus Actinernus; species Actinernus sp. WN-2022. The sequence goes on from JAOWCC010001729.1 coordinate 6,265,156, forward strand.
CCCTCAAGGTCTTTTTGTCTTTCCCATTTTTCTAGCCTGGGAAACCAGCCGACTCTTACCGCTACCATTTCTCAAGTCGCACACACAAAAAAAACATTTTCTCGATGCGGCGCGTATTTGATCGGAAATAAACACATTCTCGCTTTCGATTTTCAATCAAAATAGAGTTTTAAAAAAGCTCCCACTCAAGAGGAATTTATTCGATTTGTGCGAAATTTTCACAAAATGTCAATTGATATCTCAGCTGCAAAACTTTTTTCGGAGAATTGGGAAATTCTAAAAAGAGAGCTCTTGACGACGTTTCCCGCATATCTACTCGGATTATTTTTCGCCTTTTCACGGAAAGCATGATAACTTTTGAACTAAATTGAATTTTGAAATTCCCCGACATAGTTTTGTAATACGATTCCTCTGAAATACGACAAAGCAAACAGATTTTTAAAATTTAAAATATTTTCGGAGTAGGAGCTTCTGAAATCCATCTCACTAAATCGGAGAAACGGGATGGCGGAAAATTCCAGTCCTTTGGATGCCCTATGACAATATGTACACTAGCCGGAGTTCGTGCTGGTTTGCTGCGATTTCTCTTTGGCTTTCGCCTTCTATTTATCCTTGATGTCTCAGTCTGCTTTTTTGTATTACGTATACAGCACTTTTCTTAGTTTTTGCCATGATAGCAGTACTGCAGTCTAACCAGATCGTTCGGTGAAACTAGGCAGCAACGCAGTACTGTATGTAGGAATGTAAACCCAGGTAATACGAACCATTTCGTTGCTCGCGAATTCTTGGTTCGTTCACAATAGCCCCAGGGGTCCTGTGTTTCATTGGCTTGTTGGGTTAACATGTTGACAGAACCTTTGATGAAGTGTGAGCTCGCTATAAAACTTCCGAAGCCAAAAACTCTGACTTCATTTACTTGCTTATTTCCCTATCTTTGAGTGAATTATACGTGTCTTAATAATTATCGGATCCTTGCGAAACTTGGCCAAAAGATACATATACTATCAAGGAACCAAAGTGTGTCGGGCTTATCGATATTTTCGTTATTTCTTGTTTTATGCGGCTTAGCGTCATATAGTTTGGAAGATTTTCCGACCTCAAACTTCAAGAAGGATTTGCATACGAACAAAGTAAAATATTAAAAATCACCGACACGCTTTTGGAGGCTGTCATCTGCTGATTGACATAGTGCAATTGAATGGACCGTATGCTCAAGTTTACGCGTACGCGCATAATTCACTGATCTAAACCTCGTCTTTTTTGCGTTTGTAGGCTTATTACTACTTTCCAATGAAATCGTTATTTAAAACAGTACTTCCACCAGATACCTTGTTTCATAAGCTTTAATAATAATAATAATAATAATAATATATTCTTTAACCAGGGTAAACCCTTCAGACAATGCTGTTATCAGTGGGTGCCCTGGGAGATCAAAATAATGTAAATAATAAAGTATAAAAATATCAGATAATAATACAGTAAAAGTATATGTACAAAGTTATCCTATCATTAATTAAAAAATAACTACGCTTTAAAAATTTAAAAAACTAAAAAATCTAAAAAATATCTCCTAATTTTGTTTTAAAAACTAACAATGATGATGTTTCTTTAGCTTCTGTTGGTAGATCATTAAAATCTTTTGCCCCTGAGTAAAAACAGCCTTTCTTTGCAATTTCTGTCTTAACTTTAGGAATTATGAGATCCAGGCCATTTCTTCTAGTGTTGTGGGCATGAGAGGTCTTATCATAATATTGACTAAAAAACTCTGGACCATTACAATTAAGACATTTAAATACAAAGATAACACGGTGCATAGTGCAGCGTGCTTGAAGTGATTTCCATCCTAACTGGTGAAGCATATCTTCATGTGTAAGGTCATGTTCCTTTAAAATTATTCTTGCTGCTCTTGTCTGCAAGCGTTCTAGTGCAGCATATCTGGTAGGAGCTAAGTTATTCCATACTATATCGCAGTATTCTAATTTCGGCAATATCATTGACTTAAACACTCTCTCTGCTGCCTGGACTGTAAGGTTATTTCTAATTCTACTAAGTAACCCTAACTGACTGGATACCTTACTGAATAATTTAGAGGTGTGTTCTTTAAAAGTCAATGATTGATCTAAGTAAACGCCTAAGTACTTATAGTACGGCTTGCGTTTAAGCACTTGCTCGCCAATAAATATATCACTACAGCTAGTCATATCCATGTTACTTTGGTTGAGTTTTTGTGGAGTTCCAAATACAACATACTCAGTTTTCTTGAAGCTGCTACCATGCATTGATATCTTACACGTTATACCTACAAGTTTGTCAAACTGATGTATAGGTTTATATGGTTTCCTTTAAAGCGTAGCGCGTATATCGTTTTTAACGAGAGGCACCCGTGAAGGTCTACGGTAACCTTAACCGAGAAGACGCGAGATTGTTTCACATAGGGAGCACCGTATACTCAGTTAAGACCTGAGTGTTATGTCTCTATCAATTCCAAGCCCGCCCATCCCCCCCCCGGGAAAGATGGGGTATTTGACAACCTATCTGTCCCTGGGGTGGGGCATTTGTCAAAAAAAAACCTGTGTTTAATTTTGTTTTGCTCAACTGATCAACACGTGGTTGCTTCATCGATCAACATGGCGGCGGAAAAGTCATCCGTGAACATGACGTTAGGAATTTCCCAGTTTCGGGGTGAAGTGTGCGGTTTGTTGGGAACTGGCTAGTGAATGTGGGATTTCGGGGCACTTACGAAAGTGTTTGAAGGTGAGTACTGCATTACTTTAATAAAGAAAAGCGGTGAAATGTGGCTTTGAAACGGCGAAGAAATTTGGCGCGTTCGCTATACTTGCCCCGGGGTGGGGTATTTGCATAACTTAGCTGGCCCCACGGTGGGGCATTTGCAACGTTCTGATTCCAAAATGACAAAATCCCACAAATGCCGGAGGGGGGGGGGGCATGGGCGGGCTTGGAATTGATAGAGACATAATAGTATGGCCGGGGTTTGAACCCGCGACCTCACGCACGACACTGAGACCGCAGCTTGATCGAGGTATGAAAGCTCATGTGTGTGAAGAGTTCTTCGTTTTACATGCCGCAGTTTATCAGCCGGTTTTATCGTAAGTGATATGTACACTAAATGTTGGAAGAAATACCAAAAATCCTAACAGTAAACCTGGAGAACTTTTACGAAAAAACACGACACTTGCTAAGCCAATTATCATTTCAATTAGTCCTTTTAGGGCCGAGGTACTAACAGGTTTCTTTGAAGTTTGTACGTCCAGTCCAATACCGAAGCTTTTAGAAAACAGCTAATCCAATTATTATTTCAATCACTCTTTAGGGCCGAGGCAATAACGGGGTTAAGTTTCTCAGTATTTCCAATATCGTAATTCAAAAATTTTGGAAAGTGCCACGTAACTTACCTTCGCAAATAAATCCGGACAGAGTATCACATGGTTCATCGTTAAGATGCCAACCGTGCCAGTTACTCTGCCAGTTTCCCGCGTTCAGCACATTTCCACAGCTCCCGTCCCCACTTGGCTCACCTGGACCCCACAGCTGTGAACTCACCAGCTCGCCGTTGAGGTATCGCCATTGTCCTGTTTTACCTTTTTTATGACCAACGTGGAGGTGGCCTTGCAGATATGGTACGAGAGCGTTGATCTGCGATCTACTCTTCAACACAGCAAGCTTCCCATTTACCTGTCTACACATTGTTTGGGCCTGATTCCAGGTCACAGTTGTATTGCGTTTCAACTTATAACAACCTTCTCCAATCCATTGAAAACTAGCAGGACATTCTGCTAAGAAAACAAGCAAATTTTATAATTTTATAACCTGCAGTTAAACAAAGTAACGGCTTCCTAATTTCTTAGGCTTACTCTCCGAGGTTTTTCCATCCCATTATATAGTTGAACTGACTATCCAAACATTATCAAAACATTATCCAAACTCTACTAACTATGCTGGCATTCAAGGCGTTTCTATAGGTGTTCACCTTGCCTTTGCCCCTCAAGGTCTTTTTGTCTTTCCCATTTTTCTAGCCTGGGAAACCAGCCGACTCTTACCGCTACCATTTCTCAAGTCGCACACACAAAAAAAACATTTTCTCGATGCGGCGCGTATTTGATCGGAAATAAACACATTCTCGCTTTCGATTTTCAATCAAAATAGAGTTTTAAAAAAGCTCCCACTCAAGAGGAATTTATTCGATTTGTGCGAAATTTTCACAAAATGTCAATTGATATCTCAGCTGCAAAACTTTTTTCGGAGAATTGGGAAATTCTAAAAAGAGAGCTCTTGACGACGTTTCCCGCATATCTACTCGGATTATTTTTCGCCTTTTCACGGAAAGCATGATAACTTTTGAACTAAATTGAATTTTGAAATTCCCCGACATAGTTTTGTAATACGATTCCTCTGAAATACGACAAAGCAAACAGATTTTTAAAATTTAAAATATTTTCGGAGTAGGAGCTTCTGAAATCCATCTCACTAAATCGGAGAAACGGGATGGCGGAAAATTCCAGTCCTTTGGATGCCCTATGACAATATGTACACTAGCCGGAGTTCGTGCTGGTTTGCTGCGATTTCTCTTTGGCTTTCGCCTTCTATTTATCCTTGATGTCTCAGTCTGCTTTTTTGTATTACGTATACAGCACTTTTCTTAGTTTTTGCCATGATAGCAGTACTGCAGTCTAACCAGATCGTTCGGTGAAACTAGGCAGCAACGCAGTACTGTATGTAGGAATGTAAACCCAGGTAATACGAACCATTTCGTTGCTCGCGAATTCTTGGTTCGTTCACAATAGCCCCAGGGGTCCTGTGTTTCATTGGCTTGTTGGGTTAACATGTTGACAGAACCTTTGATGAAGTGTGAGCTCGCTATAAAACTTCCGAAGCCAAAAACTCTGACTTCATTTACTTGCTTATTTCCCTATCTTTGAGTGAATTATACGTGTCTTAATAATTATCGGATCCTTGCGAAACTTGGCCAAAAGATACATATACTATCAAGGAACCAAAGTGTGTCGGGCTTATCGATATTTTCGTTATTTCTTGTTTTATGCGGCTTAGCGTCATATAGTTTGGAAGATTTTCCGACCTCAAACTTCAAGAAGGATTTGCATACGAACAAAGTAAAATATTAAAAATCACCGACACGCTTTTGGAGGCTGTCATCTGCTGATTGACATAGTGCAATTGAATGGACCGTATGCTCAAGTTTACGCGTACGCGCATAATTCACTGATCTAAACCTCGTCTTTTTTGCGTTTGTAGGCTTATTACTACTTTCCAATGAAATCGTTATTTAAAACAGTACTTCCACCAGATACCTTGTTTCATAAGCTTTAATAATAATAATAATAATAATAATATATTCTTTAACCAGGGTAAACCCTTCAGACAATGCTGTTATCAGTGGGTGCCCTGGGAGATCAAAATAATGTAAATAATAAAGTATAAAAATATCAGATAATAATACAGTAAAAGTATATGTACAAAGTTATCCTATCATTAATTAAAAAATAACTACGCTTTAAAAATTTAAAAAACTAAAAAATCTAAAAAATATCTCCTAATTTTGTTTTAAAAACTAACAATGATGATGTTTCTTTAGCTTCTGTTGGTAGATCATTAAAATCTTTTGCCCCTGAGTAAAAACAGCCTTTCTTTGCAATTTCTGTCTTAACTTTAGGAATTATGAGATCCAGGCCATTTCTTCTAGTGTTGTGGGCATGAGAGGTCTTATCATAATATTGACTAAAAAACTCTGGACCATTACAATTAAGACATTTAAATACAAAGATAACACGGTGCATAGTGCAGCGTGCTTGAAGTGATTTCCATCCTAACTGGTGAAGCATATCTTCATGTGTAAGGTCATGTTCCTTTAAAATTATTCTTGCTGCTCTTGTCTGCAAGCGTTCTAGTGCAGCATATCTGGTAGGAGCTAAGTTATTCCATACTATATCGCAGTATTCTAATTTCGGCAATATCATTGACTTAAACACTCTCTCTGCTGCCTGGACTGTAAGGTTATTTCTAATTCTACTAAGTAACCCTAACTGACTGGATACCTTACTGAATAATTTAGAGGTGTGTTCTTTAAAAGTCAATGATTGATCTAAGTAAACGCCTAAGTACTTATAGTACGGCTTGCGTTTAAGCACTTGCTCGCCAATAAATATATCACTACAGCTAGTCATATCCATGTTACTTTGGTTGAGTTTTTGTGGAGTTCCAAATACAACATACTCAGTTTTCTTGAAGCTGCTACCATGCATTGATATCTTACACGTTATACCTACAAGTTTGTCAAACTGATGTATAGGTTTATATGGTTTCCTTTAAAGCGTAGCGCGTATATCGTTTTTAACGAGAGGCACCCGTGAAGGTCTACGGTAACCTTAACCGAGAAGACGCGAGATTGTTTCACATAGGGAGCACCGTATACTCAGTTAAGACCTGAGTGTTATGTCTCTATCAATTCCAAGCCCGCCCATCCCCCCCCCGGGAAAGATGGGGTATTTGACAACCTATCTGTCCCTGGGGTGGGGCATTTGTCAAAAAAAAACCTGTGTTTAATTTTGTTTTGCTCAACTGATCAACACGTGGTTGCTTCATCGATCAACATGGCGGCGGAAAAGTCATCCGTGAACATGACGTTAGGAATTTCCCAGTTTCGGGGTGAAGTGTGCGGTTTGTTGGGAACTGGCTAGTGAATGTGGGATTTCGGGGCACTTACGAAAGTGTTTGAAGGTGAGTACTGCATTACTTTAATAAAGAAAAGCGGTGAAATGTGGCTTTGAAACGGCGAAGAAATTTGGCGCGTTCGCTATACTTGCCCCGGGGTGGGGTATTTGCATAACTTAGCTGGCCCCACGGTGGGGCATTTGCAACGTTCTGATTCCAAAATGACAAAATCCCACAAATGCCGGAGGGGGGGGGGGCATGGGCGGGCTTGGAATTGATAGAGACATAATAGTATGGCCGGGGTTTGAACCCGCGACCTCACGCACGACACTGAGACCGCAGCTTGATCGAGGTATGAAAGCTCATGTGTGTGAAGAGTTCTTCGTTTTACATGCCGCAGTTTATCAGCCGGTTTTATCGTAAGTGATATGTACACTAAATGTTGGAAGAAATACCAAAAATCCTAACAGTAAACCTGGAGAACTTTTACGAAAAAACACGACACTTGCTAAGCCAATTATCATTTCAATTAGTCCTTTTAGGGCCGAGGTACTAACAGGTTTCTTTGAAGTTTGTACGTCCAGTCCAATACCGAAGCTTTTAGAAAACAGCTAATCCAATTATTATTTCAATCACTCTTTAGGGCCGAGGCAATAACGGGGTTAAGTTTCTCAGTATTTCCAATATCGTAATTCAAAAATTTTGGAAAGTGCCACGTAACTTACCTTCGCAAATAAATCCGGACAGAGTATCACATGGTTCATCGTTAAGATGCCAACCGTGCCAGTTACTCTGCCAGTTTCCCGCGTTCAGCACATTTCCACAGCTCCCGTCCCCACTTGGCTCACCTGGACCCCACAGCTGTGAACTCACCAGCTCGCCGTTGAGGTATCGCCATTGTCCTGTTTTACCTTTTTTATGACCAACGTGGAGGTGGCCTTGCAGATATGGTACGAGAGCGTTGATCTGCGATCTACTCTTCAACACAGCAAGCTTCCCATTTACCTGTCTACACATTGTTTGGGCCTGATTCCAGGTCACAGTTGTATTGCGTTTCAACTTATAACAACCTTCTCCAATCCATTGAAAACTAGCAGGACATTCTGCTAAGAAAACAAGCAAATTTTATAATTTTATAACCTGCAGTTAAACAAAGTAACGGCTTCCTAATTTCTTAGGCTTACTCTCCGAGGTTTTTCCATCCCATTATATAGTTGAACTGACTATCCAAACATTATCAAGACACTGAGTATTTAATACAATATGTTTGAGAAAACGAGGCTCTCAAAACTGAAACAATAGCTGTTATTACGGCTGAGCCAAATACCATGAAACGGTAAGCGATTTCACCCATCTTATCGGGTCATAGACTCGTTTGAGGCTGTTTCAGCTGTGAGCTTGTTGGAGTGAAATTTTCTTTGAAATATCCTCGTTTTACTCTGCTTTATCATTCCTGTCACTTCATTCGATGCACTAGTAGCGACTGTAAGACGCTGATATTGGACTAACCGATTTGAGAAGGCTGAATGCGAAGAGGAGTTGGCATGTGAGTTGTTGACTTTACCGACCCAAGAAGCTTCTGAAGACAAGGCGTGTTAAACCATTCCGTCAAATTACTCCAGTGACCAAGGACGGGCACCACTTAACATTTATTCTTGCTTTTCTTTAGAAAATAATCGTTTGGGGCATCATCTTCTTGGTGATCTCCGTTCAACGTGACTCCATCTCTGTACCATTTTAAAATGGTTGACCCGAAAGCCTCGTTTTCACGAGGTATGATGGGTGAAACCGCTGTCCATTTGGCTCAGCCGTAATAACAGCTATTGCAAAGAATGTGCGGCTTTGTGTTATTTGTCACTGTGTGTATATGGGTCACATAATTTACTACGGTGCCGTGCTTCCTCACTAGATGTTAACAATGTAAATCTTAATCTAAGCACCTGAACATATATGACTTATTAGGTAGTACGGTAGCCACAAAAATATTTGTAAGAAAATTCATATCACCCCTTAAAGTTCAGCGATCTGATTCATCAAAGAAACTCAAACACTTTTGATCCACTCTCAATTCAAGCTTAGCTGTGTTTCTTATCTCTCTCCTTAAAGGCTTAAAAATCCGCTTTAGCCTGTAAATTACCCGTTTTTTCTCACCCATTTGTCTAGGAACCAATAAGGTCTGGATATTTATGAAGTACTTTCTTAATAAAACAACTGTAACGTCACAAATTATAACCAGCAGAAAAGTTGTTCTCACTTGCGTGCGAGAAATTACCGTATAGATTCCACTCCGTCCGTTACTTCTAAAAGATAATAATTTTCAGAAATTTAGATGAAAAGCGAAGTATTATTTGTTTATAGCTAACGTTGTGCGTCACTGACATGCACAGTTGGAATACGGAGCGAAAATGTAATAACTTTAATTGAGCCAATGGCCTTTGTCTTCGAGCTTCTCGAGTCTCGAGTCATTGCACTTAGAACGTTGGTTGAGCAACCCCGAGTCACATCTTATGAACTGAGATTTCCCGAAAGGGTCTTTTTAACGATTTTCACTGTGCGATAGAGGGTCTTTATAACGATTCACGGTTAAGCCCTTGGTATTATAAGGATTGACTAGGAGGGTCTTTATACGATTTTCACTCTACGAGTGTGCCCTATATAAAACTTCATGGTTGAGGCCTTTTTCCTTTGTTGAACACATGAAATGTAATGAAAACAGAGTACCAGTAGTAAGACAGTAAGAATACCCGACAGGTGAGTATTTGCTTAGAGTTTTGAGTGATTGATTCATCAATAGTGTTCCATAATATCTGATGTTAAACTTGCCATAATTTGTAAGTTCTGTAATGATGCTTACTACTGACCAGAGTAAAGAAATCACATAAATTAGCAGGAAGCCTCTGAGTATACTGGGTGCATAAAGAGTGCAGTATGAAAAACAACAATATCCGGAAATTTAAGAAGTTTAAGTTTAACAAAGAGAGCTCTTGTGTGTGCAAGAAGATTACAAAAATGTTATTATACGGATAGTTTTCTTTTGTACAATTACTAATGGATGGATATCAGAGATGTAAGTGTTTCCCCATATTATTAACCCAAACGTCAGGAAAGGGTATATTAAGGAGTAATAAAGTTGGGTGAACATAACTTTTCTACAGTTCAAGTTACAGTTGTTAAAAACTCCTAGTTATTTAATGCTTCTTGCTTGTTTAATAACCTGTTGGTTAATTTTAAGGTGTATGAAATAGTTTCCTTTCCTTTTGTGGAGGATGAAATAGTACGATTGGCCGATTTTTCAACATTCAAGGACCGTTTATTGGCACATAAACATTGGTTTAAAATACACTAGCTCATTTAAAGTTGATTCAAGAGTTTTGTTAGAAAAGAAGAGATTTGGAATCATCGGCAAAGAGATATAATTCCAGATTATTTTGCTAAATTGCTGAAGTAATTTATGTAGATAAGGAACAAGGGACCTAGTACTGAATCTGAAGGACACCACAGGTTATACACTGCGCTAACGGAAAATGAACGGCTTTTTAGGATTCTCTTCTAGCTTGGCTACATCCTAGTAGCATTGTGATACTCTTCCACAGTTTCTTTATCCAAGTAAATTCCATTTCGAGCCGTTTAGTAGACCTATTTTCACTGCATCGTACGCCGCGTGGAAATACCGTTAATCGCATCTCGCTGATCTCGCTCACTCCAGATAGGGATACCTATATGGTTTGTAGGCACGTAATGAAATATTTCCATATTTAGTTTGGCCGCCATTTTAGATGCCCACATCACGTGATTAAAATCTTCAGGATTACTGAAGATTTTTGAACACGTGATTCAGCCTTTACCAGGGTCTTCTCCCGCAGTAGCCGCCATCTTGGATCTGACCGAGAAGATCCTGGGAACGAGGTTGTGGTATCATCAAAAGGAGAAGTACCTGAAAATTCGTATTTTGAATAGCGAAACTGGGAAATACCGAGAAAAGTGGACGTATATGGCGTATATGTCCAGGCTATAGACACTGTGCTTGAATATAAACCATCTTCACAACCGCGCGTTGTTACTGAGCCCAATTATAATCGCACGCGTTAGTAAACGGAAACCAAATTGAACTTCAATTGTACTTGAATTGAGTGTAATTCACTCACTTCTGGTGTGAACTTGCTTCAAGATTTAAGTATAAAATTACACTGAAATATACGAAGAAAATTATTGATTTAAGTAACAACAAACTGATAACTAATAAATTGAATCATAAATATCCATACTCTAAAGAACAAATAGAACTACTAAAATCTTTACCATTAGTAGTGATGGAGCGTTTCGTGAAATTGTTGTTTTCGGATGGTGGAGTAGGTGGAGGGATCGGTGCTGTTGAGTAAAGCATGAGTAAGTCAATTATTAACCTAACGTCTTAGTCCCGATTCATGCGTCGAACTTTTCGTGATAAAATTTCTACAATTTCACCTTCAAATCGCTGTAAATTACAAGATACTTCAATCCTAAAGGTAATGTTGGCATTGTAGTTTTCGTCAGAAATCTAACACTCTTATCCGCTAAAAGTACAATTTTCACCGTCTCAAAGCAGTAAAATTGCAAAAGTCGTTCAAATCAAGCCTCAAAGTCAAAGCAAAGTTCTAAATAAATGTAAAAGGCTTTCTTTCAAAGACAAAAAACACTTATTTTAAAATTATATAATCCTTAAATTCGAAATAACTTATCATATTTGAAACTGATGTTTATTTGACAATAATAGACCATTTTCTCAAGTATGCGCACGCAACAGGCTTGACGGGCCGGTAAATACTTCACGTGGGAAACACGTAGTGGTTTCCTATAACCCTCCCTATTATTTCAACCAATACTAAATCCAAGCTTTTTTGCTCTGACGAAGGGCTAACGCTCGAAACGTCAGCTGCTACTCGCTTTCCACGGCGGTTAGCATACCTCAATCGACTTTAGTTGATTACATACCAGTCTAAATCCAAGCTGCCTACATGAAGTATTTCTTGGCGGTCCGTGAGTTTTGTTTGCTTTTGTTAGACTCGTTCTGATGCGACAGCCTTTGTTATTCAAATTATCGGCTATTGTTAAAAAATTGGCGGCTATTCAAAAAGCGATTTGGCGGGCCAATATTGCGTGCGCATACCTGAGAAAATGGTCTATTGAATGTAGAAGCGTTGAAGAAATTTCAACGTCGCGAAAGTTTTCTTCACTCAAGCCTTGAAACCGTTGCCATGGATATACTAGGCGGATCCTAGGCGCCTTTTGAGAATTGAAATTACGATCAGCATGAGTTTGGTGCTTCATTCTCTTCTTCTTTTAACAATTCCAGACTTAATTGTTGAATCGCGGTAAAAAACTAATTTCGATTTTGAGGCGCCGATTCCGAATTATATTGCCGGCATTAGAAGAAAATATATTCTTCGTATTGTACGAAATATATTTTCTCCCAAGTGGCCGGCAAAATAATTCGGTATCGGCGTCTCAAAATCGCAATTAGTTTATAGGGTTCCCATGATTGGATTTCTTACACAATTGCTTTGCTCATGGTTTGCTTATCACAATTATATATTTTATTTTTTATGATCCATGTATTTCAGTATATTGCAGGAGCCCATTACCAGGAGCGTCCATATCTACTATACCCGTGAGTCAGCGTATGACCGGTTTGAGCTATTTTTAGAACATGTTTCCCGGGTAACTGCTTTCTGACTCTGCTGCGATCGTGCATATGCTTGCCGTAATTATCGAGATTAAGAATGATCTATTGTTCTTTGAGGTAATTTTACTAATGCTGCATTGTCCTGACTTTGGTTTGATTGGATTCCCAAAGTGTGGGCACGTGAACTCCCGTGACATATCAAACAATTGTTGTCGTTCAGAGTAATATTTGAGTGGGCCTGACTAGATGCTAGTGATGCATACGCTCATCCTTTTCAAATTTCGCTATCGATTTTTTTAATCGCACTTTCTGTAGCCTACGTTGTATCCCTCTCTCTTCTGCCGGCTCGCTACACTTCCTGAACGTGTTCTAGTATTCGACGATCCGTCCTGCTTTCCCAATATGGAATATATTGACCATATATGGAATATCACAGGGAGCTCTCAGGAACGACACTTTTCTCAATAAATTGTTTGATATGGATCTGTTCTAAATATAGCTCAATCCGGTCATACGCTGACTCTTAGTCCTAGTATGGGAGATGGACGCTCCTGGTAATGTGCTCCTGTATGTTGTTAATGTTCTTTGTAATAAGTATATTTATATAATTTATTAGCTGTAGAGGGCGGTTTGTTAGTTTTGAACTCGTGGATGCACGCATGTGCAGAACGAGTTATTGGGGTTAGATGAATGCGTTCTAATTTATACAGTTTTAACCTGTGGATCGAGCACACCGTTGACTTTTCCGAATAACGTTTGATTTTCCGAAGATATATTGACTGATGTTTGCGATTAGCAAGCTGTGAATGGGATATGTGATTTCCTTAACTGATATTATTAATACTCGCTTAGTATCACGATTCACTGATCACTTTGTTTACTTTTGAGACGCCAATATAACAAGGTATTGCGTCTCAGAATACCAGCCTCTGATTGGCTCTTGCGCGAGCCCTTGCAGTTACATGGGTTCCAGGTCAAGGTCAAAAGTCGTTTGTTCAACAGCAAGATTTCTACAATTTCACCTTCAAAACACTGTAAATTACAAGATAAGCATCATTCAATCCTAAAGGTAAGGTTGGCATTGTAGTTTCCGTCAGAAATCTAACACTCTTATTCGCTAAAAGTACAATTTTCATAATTTTTGAAGAGATTTCAAAACACGTCGCGAAAGTTTTCGCCACTCAAGCCGTGAAACCGTTGCCATAGATATACTAGGCGCCTTTTGAGAATTGAAATTACGATCAGAATAAGTTTGGTGCTTCATTCTCTTCTTTCTTTTAACAATTCCCGACTTAACTGTTGAATCGCGATACAAAACTAATTGCGATTTTGAGACGCCGATACCGAATTATATTGCCGGCGTTGGAAGAAAATATATTTTGCGCGACTCCGCCCAATACGAAATATATTTTCTCCCAACTGGCCGGTAATATAATTCGGTATCGCGTCTCAAAATCTCAATTAGTTTATAATATTACTGGCAGGTGGCTCAAACCTGGACACACATGGTAGTGGTCCCTATCAATCACTTAGTGGTGACGACGTAACGATGATGTCATCGGTCACGTGGTTTTAAGTACATGCCCATATCTCCCTCATTTCCAATGCCAGACAGTTCAAACTTGGATATGCATGGTAGTGGGTCCCTATCAATCACTTACTGGGGATGACGTAACGTTGACGTCATCAGTCACGTGATATTAATTACATGCGCATATCGACTTCATTTCTAATGCCAGACAGTTCAAAATTGGACCGTTGTTTAACTATTATGTGCTACCCTCATGAAATAAAGACTTGATTATTTTTATTTTTATTATTATAGAGGAGGAATTCCATATCGCATGCATTTTTTTTATTACTCTACCATAAAGACTTTTCTACGAAATATGATTATTTGCTGCTTGATCAATTATTATACATGAAATCTATAACTAGCGATCATCAATACCTCATTATTATATGATCAACTAAAATATTCCAAGATATTTAATTTCATCTTCATGGCGATACATTACCATTAGTAGTGATGGAGTGTTTCGTGGAATTGTTGTTTTCGGATGGTGGAGTAGGTGGAGGGATCGGTGCTGTTGAGTAAAACATGAGTAAGTCAATTATTAACCTAACGTCTTAGATATAAAAACGTTGACCGATAAATCAGAATATTTCTCTAAATAAGCTAATTACAATGTTCCTATCATTCTAATCAGAGTCTATTTGAATTTTTATTTAGGAAACGTTCATTCACATTAAAAGATTCAAGTATAAAATTATCCTGAAATGTTTTAAGAAATAATATTAATTACAATTTAAGTAACAAATGGACTTCTAGGACCAACTGATACAGTACTAATAAAGTAAACAAACGACCTGTTGTTGAACAAATACCATCTACTGCTTGCTAACTGAATTATCATAAACCCACACTTACTCTTACAGATGAAATCGCAACCATCTCTACAACACTTAAGTCCTCTACCCGGGTGAAGTTCTTGACACTTCTCGTCATTCTCACACTCGTTGTCTGGTTCTGGTGGACATTCCATTGGTGGCGAGTATGTTGGGCAGGTGCCGGGTACTGTAAGTCATTATATTAGAAAAATAAATAAAACTTTTACAGGAGGATTCCACATCGCAATGTTTTTATTACTCTACCAGAATGACTTTTCTGCGAAATATCATTATTTGCTATAACTATCAATCTATAACAAGGTTCTTAGCGATCATCAATACCTGATTATTATATGATCAACTAAAATATGCCAATATATTTAATTTCATCTTCATGGCGATACATTACCATTAGTAGTGATGGAGTGTTTCATGAAATTGTTGTTTTCGGATGGTGGAGTAGGTGGAGGGATCGGTGCTGTTGAGTAAAACATGAGTAAGTCAATTAATAACCTAACGTCTTAGGCCCTGTTTATATGAAGGAAAGTTGGCTCGGGGGGGGGGGGGGGGGGGGGGGTAGGGGGGGGGTTTATACATTTCTTTATAAAACGAAGTCAACCGTCTACATGAGAAACCACAAACTTGGCTCGGGAGGGGGGGGCTGACCCTTCTCCTCGAGGCACTCGGTTCACAAGGTAGGGTGACCCTGGGGGACGAGCCAACTTTTTCTCATATAAACACTTTGGCTCGCCTAACCGGGCCAACTCGGGACACACAGAGCATGCGTAATCCAATATTATGTGCCCAGACTCGCTCGACTTCCATATAAACGCTCGGTAAACTTGGGTGACCCTCCCCCCCGAGCCAACTTTCCTTCAGATAAACAGGGCCTTAGATATTAAAACGTTGACCAATAAATCAGTATATTTCTCTTAATAAGCAAATGACAATGTTTCTATCATTCTAATCAGAGAATATTTGATTTTTGTATACAGGAAACGTTCATCCACATTAAAAAATCAAATATAAAATGATCCTGAAATATTTTATGAAAAAATATTAATTACAATGTAAGTAACAAATGGACTTCTGAGACCAACTGATACAGTACTGATAAAGTAAGAGAAATACCTGTTGTTGAACAAATGCCATCTACTGCTAGCTAACCGAATTAACATTTTTTATAACCGACACTTACTCTTACAGATGAAATCGCAACCATCTTTACAACACTTAAGTCCTCGACCCGGGTAAAGTTCTTGACACTTCTCATCATTCTCACACTCGTTGTCTGGCTCTGGTGGACATTCCGCGGGTGGCGAGTATATTGGGCAGGTGCCGGGTACTGTAAGTCATTATATTAGAAAAATAAATAAAACATTTAGAGGAGGATTCCGTATCGCTTTTCTATTACTCTACCAAGCGGAATGTTCTACAAATATCATTAGTTGTTGCTTGATCAATAATATATGGAAATCCATAACACCGCCTCCCGGTTAGCTCAGTGGTTAAGCGCCGGTCTGTTGTGCGGGAGGTCGCGGGTTCAAACCCCGGCCGGACTAACACTCAGGGTCTTCAAATAACTGAGTAGAAGGTGCTGCCTTTGTGAAACAATCTCGTACACGAGCTGCAAATGGTTATACCTTCACGTCTTCTCGGATAAGGACGTTAAATCGTAGGTCTCCCGTCAGCCTCAAGTTTATCAGTCTTTCAAGACTGTTACGAGTTACCGACGTTAAATAAGGTCGCTTTACTTTCTTTACTTTACTTTATCCTAAGGATCATCAATACCTGATTATTATATGATCAACTAAAATATTCCAAGATATTTAATTTCATATTCATGGCGATACATTACCATTAGTAGTGATGGAGTGTTTCGTGAAATTGTTGTTTTCGGATGGTGGAGTAGGTGGACGGATCGGTGCTGTTGAGTAAAGCATGAGTAAGTCAATTATTAACCTAACGTTTTAGTCCCGATTCAAACGGCGAACTTTTCATGCGCAGAACGCATTTGAAACAAAAGATTATGAGGCGGCTTCTTTTGATCTAATCAGATTCGGCGCATTAAAAGTTCGACGTTTGGATCGGGGGGGGGGGGGGGGGGACGGCCTTCAGCTCCTCGGATCCTGGAATAGTACTGGCTATCCAAACAATGCCTAACCCTGAAACAATACAAACCCTAACCCTAAAACAATGGATCGGAATTCTTTGTCAGTGCAGTCCAAATGGGGCCCAGTAAAATGCAATGTTTTGAGAGGTGAAGGCCTCCTGGGATCGGGCCTTAGAAATAGAAATGTTGACCGCTAAATCAGTATATTTCTCTAAATAAGCAAATGACACAGAGTCTATTTCAATTTTTATTTAGGAAACGTTCATCCACATTAAAAATTCAAGTATAAAATGATCCTGAAATATTGTATGAAAAAATATTAATTACAATGTAAGTAACAAATGGACTTCTGAGACCAACTGATACAGTACTGATAAAGTAAGAAAAATACCTGTTGTTGAACAAATATCATCTACTTATTATCTACAGCCGGAGTTTGTCCTGGAGTGCTGCAATTTCATTTTGGCTTTGTCGTCGCTTTCGCATTTCTCCTTGTCCATGATATCTCAGGTTGCTTTTTTGTCTTGCATCGCTTTACGACACTTTTCTTTTCACTAGGTTTCTTAGATTTTGCCATGATAGCTAGCAGTCTAATTAACCCGAGATACGATCGTTCCGTGAAAGTAGCAACGCAGAACTGTACGTAGGAATGTAGCCCAGGTAATACGACTGAACCATTTCACTGGGGCTCCTAATAGAACCTTAAATGAAGTGTGAACTCGCTGTAAAACTTCCAAAGCTAAAAACTCTGTCTTCATTTACTTGCTTATTCCCTATCTTTGACTGGATTATACCATCGCCAACTATTCCGGTCATGACGATGCTGCGGTACGTCAGCGGTTTTCCCTGTGTATTCACGTATTTTGTACATACCGGAGGCTCTTGACCCTGTCAATACTCATGTGATACTTAACATCTTTCAATGTTGTAAATATTAAGAACGTCGGACATTTGGAAAATAGTGATTTTACGCTCCTCAGTGAGATGGAAATCATGCGGTTATTTTGGTTTTCGCACGAAAATTTGACCGGAAGTGAAATGTTAGCAGGTTTAACTGCTGACCAAATCTACCGTTTTACAGCTATCCCACAATTAAGTGCATGCTTGGATAGCTGAAGTTTGATACAAAAGTGACAAATCCAAATAGTAAATTTTCGTCGTAGTGGCACTTTAATAATTAACGGATACTTGCAAAACTTGGCGAAAAGATAGATATACATTACTATTAAGGAACCAAGGAATGTCGGGCTTAAGCGATATTATCGGCGTGATTTTTTATGTGGCTTAGCGTCATGTAGTTTGAAAGATTTTCCGACCTCAAACTTCAAGAATGATTTGCATATACGAACAAAGTAAAATATTAAAATCCCAGATAATTCCTTGGAGGCTGTCATCTGCTGATTGACATCTAGGACCAACTGATACAGTACTGATAAAGTAAGAAAAATACCTGTTGTTGAACAAATACCATCTACTGCTAGCTAACCGAATTATCATTTTTTTATAACCGACCCTTACCCTTACAGATGAAATAGCAACCATCTTTACATCAATAACACCGCCTCCCGTTTAGCTCAGTGGTTAAGCGCCGGTCTGTTGTGCGGGAGGTCGCGGGTTCAAACCCCGGCCGGACTAACACTCAGGGTCATCAAATAACTGAGTAGAAGGTGCTGCCTTTGTGAAACAATCTCGTACACGAGCTGCAAATGGTTATACCTTCACGTCTTCTCGGATAAGGACGTTAAATCGTAGGTCTCCCGTCAGCCTCAAGTTTATCAGTCTTTCAAGACTGTTACGAGTTACCGACGTTAAATAAGGTCGCTTTACTTTCTTTACTTTACTTTATCCTAAGGATCATCAATACCTGATTATTATCTGATCAACTAAAATATTCCAAGATATTTAATTTCATATTCATGGCGATACATTACCATTAGTAGTGATGGAGTGTTTCGTGAAATTGTTGTTTTCGGATGGTGGAGTAGGTGGAGGGATCGGTGCTGTTGAGTAAAACATGAGTAAGTCAATTATTAACCTAACGTTTTAGTCCCGATTCAAACGGCGAACTTTTCATGCGCAGAACGCATTTGAAACAAAAGATTATGAGGCGGCTTCTTTTGATCTAATCAGATTCGGCGCATTAAAAGTTCGACGTTTGGATCGGGGGGGGGGGGGGGGGGGGGGGGACGGCCTTCAGCTCGTCGGATCCTGGAATAGTACTGGCTATCCAAACAATGCCTAACCCTGAAACAATACGAACCCTAACCCTAAAACAATGGAATTCTTTGTCAGTGCAGTCCAAATGGGGCCCAGTAAAATGCAATGTTTTGAGAGGTGAAGGCCAACCGGGAACGGGCCTTAGAAATAGAAACGTTGACCGCTAAATCAGTATATTTCTCTAAATAAGCAAATGACACAGAGCCTATTTGAATTTTTATTTAGGACACGTTCATCCACATTAAAAATTCAAGTATAAAATGATCCTGAAATATTGTATGAAAAAATATTAATTACAATGTAAGTAACAAATGGACTTCTGAGACCAACTGATACAGTACTGATAAAGTAAGAAAAATACCTGTTGTTGAACAAATATCATCTACTTATTATCTACAGCCGGAGTTTGTCCTGGAGTGCTGCAATTTCATTTTGGCTTTGTCGTCGCTTTCGCATTTCTCCTTGTCCATGATATCTCAGGTTGCTTTTTTGTCTTGCATCGCTTTACGACACTTTTCTTTTCACTAGGTTTCTTAGATTTTGCCATGATAGCTAGCAGTCTAATTAACCCGAGATACGATCGTTCCGTGAAAGTAGCAACGCAGAACTGTACGTAGGAATGTAGCCCAGGTAATACGACTGAACCATTTCACTGGGGCTCCTAATAGAACCTTAAATGAAGTGTGAACTCGCTGTAAAACTTCCAAAGCTAAAAACTCTGTCTTCATTTACTTGCTTATTCCCTATCTTTGACTGGATTATACCATCGCCAACTATTCCGGTCATGACGATGCTGCGGTACGTCAGCGGTTTTCCTACCCTGGTTCCAGAGGCCACAGTGACCGAGTGGACCTGGGGTCGATAGCCAGACTCGCGACTTGCAACTTCTTCGAGCCTCTGGTAACCAGGGTACGGTTTTCCCTGTGTATTCACGTATTTTGTACATACCGGAGGCTCTTGACCCTGTCAATACTCATGTGATACTTAACATCTTTCAATGTTGTAAATATTAAGAACGTCGGACATTTGGAAAATAGTGATTTTACGCTCCTCAGTGAGATGGAAATCATGCGGTTATTTTGGTTTTCGCGCGAAAATTTGACCCGAAGTGAAATGTTCGCAGGTTTAACTGCTGACCAAATCTACCGTTTTACAACTATCCCACAATTAAGTGCATACTTGGATAGCTGAAGTTTGATACAAAAGTGACAAATCCAAATAGTAAATTTTCGTCGTAGTGGCACTTTAATAATTAACGGATCCTTGCAAAACTTGGCGAAAAGATAGATATACATTACTATTAAGGAACCAATGAATGTCGGGCTTAAGCGATATTATCGGCGTGATTTTTTATGTGGCTTAGCGTCATGTAGTTTGAAAGATTTTCCGACCTCAAACTTCAAGAATGATTTGTATATACGAACAAAGTAAAATATTAAAATCCCAGATAATTCCTTGGAGGCTGTCATCTGCTGATTGACATCTAGGACCAACTGATACAGTACTGATAAAGTAAGAAAAATACCTGTTGTTGAACAAATACCATCTACTGCTAGCTAACAGGAGCCCATTACCAGGAGCGTCCATCTTCCCCACTGTGTCTGTACCCCAGCACAGAAGTAGATGAGGCTATTTTTAGCATTGCGTTTCGCGCGAAAAAGAACAAAGGTAGGCTATCCTTAGCCAATCAGATAGCTAACGTCACTTCTCATTATTATTCATTATCATTCTTCTCACTTTCAACGCGGGAATTCGAATTGCTGGTTTTCACTCAATCCCCAGAGATTCAAATGTTGGTGCCTCAACAAAAGAAGCTAACGAGGAATCTATTGTTTAAGGGCACCAACATGGCGGCAACCTCTTTTCGCGGGAATTTCGAATCTAAAAATAGCCTCATCTACTCCTGTGCTGGGGACCCAACCCATAACAGTGGAACGCTCCTGGTAATGGGCTCCTGTAGCTAACCGAATTATCATTTTTTATAACCGACACTTACTCTTACAGATGAAATCGCAACCATCTTTACAACACTTAAGTCCTCGACCCGGGTAAAGTTCTTGACACTTCTCATCATTCTCACACTCGTTGACTGGTTCTGGTGGACATTCCGCGGGTGGCGAGTATATTGGGCAGGTGCCGGGTACTGTAAGTCATTATATTAGAACAATAAATAAAACATTTAGAGGAGGTTCCGTATCGCTTTTCTATTACTCTACCAAGCGGAATGTTCTACAAATATCATTAGTTGTTGCTTGATCAATAATATATGGAAATCCATAACACCGCCTCCCGGTTAGCTCAGTGGTTAAGCGCCGGTCTGTTGTGCGGGAGGTCGCGGGTTCAAACTCCGGCTAGACCAACACTCAGGGTCTTCAAATAACTGAGTAGAAGGTGCTGCCTTTGTGAAACAATCTCGTACACGAACTGCAAATGGTTAATAGACCTTCACGTCTTCTCGGATAAGGACGTTAAATCGTAGGTCTCCCGTCAGCCTCAAGTTTATCAGTCTTTCAAGACTGTTACGAGTTACCGACGTTAAATAAGGTCGCTTTACCTTCTTTACTTTACTTTATCCTAAGGATCATCAATACCTGATTATTATATGATCAGATGAAAAAGACAAGATATTTAATTACATCTTGATGACGGTACATTACACTACTGCATCATAGTTAATAGAGTGGAATGGTTATGAAACCCAGCGACCTTCTTTGTTATATGTCTTTGTTAGCTTTTTTCAACCGTAACCCTGCACAAACCACAATAGAAATTCCAATGTGTTAATCAATCAGCCAATAGAAACGTGTGAGTTCGGTTGTTCAGGGGATGCTAATGAACTATGACCCTGCACAATCTTTTGTCTTGCCCCCTTCCAACATAAATCGCAGCGCCTTTGTTAGCCCCTTTGAAGTTTGCCGGGTTTCATAACCATTCCACTCTATTAACTATGACTGCATATATATCACAATCATAAATTAGAAATAATAGGATGGGATAGAGCAGACATTTGCTCTCTAAAGAGGGAGATTACGAACATGCATGAGGAAAACATCAACAGCTATGGCCACCAGCCATCCCTTATACATTTTCATACTGATTGGTCAATTAGCTGTCATCGCTGTCATGTGTCACGAAATGTCGCACATTCCTCCTGCGAACTGACTGAAATGGCGGCGACAAGAGAGAAGTATAGAGCGGTTGAGCGTTAATGCACGAAAGTATTTAGAAGAACAAAGCAGGCAGTGAATAGTCTACATTTGTACTTTCTAGGCGAGATATTTTGGCGGTTTTACCAAGAGGTAAAAGCCTTAGTTTCCAACTGTTTACCGTGGAAGTCGAGTAAGACAGGAATTAGCGCTTCGGCATTGTCCTATTTGCAAAGCATTGACATGTTAAATAAACATGTTAATCCATGCGGAAAAGGGCAGAATTCAAATTTCCGTAAGATATGGCAGCAGGCGCTTATTTCTTCTCGCGGCTCGCTTCGCTTGGATCGGTATCAGAAATCGCTCCGCTCGTCTTGGCAGAACTCGCTCTGCTCGTATCGGAAAAGCGCCTGTTCTGCAGGCTAGTTCCTGGCAACTTACCTTTTGGAGAAATATCTGGAGACGGCGGATTATAATATGCACACACGACACCAGCGTCTTCGCTATGACTACAGTCATGATTACCCCAGCCTTGGAAGCGACATTGAGCAAGAGATTTCTCAAGGCCTGTGCACTTTACTTCATCCATCAAGATTTGTCCTGATCCTCGTCCATAGCGAGCACAGCAAGGACTGGAGATTGCGCGGTCGAAGCCGAGTTGACAGCAAACCACATGGCCTTCTTTGATTCCCCAGCCATCATCACACACCGTGCCCCACATACCATTATAATAAATCTCAACACGACCCTGAATAGAGCTGCTTCCACCAGAAAGTCGTACTGGATGATCTACAATGTACATTTTATGTTCAGTATGCAAATAGAGCAGTCTCAATTAATAGAAAATGCCATTGGATATTTAATGACTAGCCCCAAGGGACACAGTGAGCTGTGTTCCCCCGAGATGTTTCACGAGGCGGAGTCAAGGGAATATCGAAGATTGAGTGGAAACAAAACGCACTGTTTACCGAGGGGCCTGCCAGTGAAGTTGTTACCTACCAACAATAAAATTCCTTAGCCTGAGTTTGGTTAGAAATGCATATATTTTGCTACTTTTAGCTATATCCAGTGGCGCATCACACCATCAAAAATTAGTACTCGACAGAAGCAGATGCCTTGAAATTAGGTTGGCTTCCCATACTGACGCACATACTATTTACAATGTACTTCAACTAACACACAAGGCAATGAATTTTCAAATTGGCCAAGTTATCTTAGATTAGAGAAACATACCCATACTAGAATCTTAACATCTAACTCCGCACCTAGGTTACTTGTTCCCCTAGGACATGGCACATTTCAGGATTCGGCCACAAAACATTTTAACTCATTAAGTCCTAAAACATTATTTTGGCAACGGGGGTCTTTTTAAATCGCGTTTTTGAATAGCTAAACATTATCCGATTTCTGAGATTGTTTGAACTTTTAATAAAGAATCCTCGAATTTGATTAAAAGTACAATTAGAAAGTGATTAACAAGGAATTGCTGAAGATATAAGCGATTTTCCAAAACGTTGTTTTTTAGGAAAGAGCGTATATTTCAAAACCCAAAAGATGGATTTATTCCATTTTACTTTCAACGAGTGCACAACCTCCAAGGTCTGTGACAGGCAAGTTTCAGGATAATCGGCACCATGCATCTGGTTCAACTACCGGATAAATATTACAGTAATAATTAAATCGTACATACCATATGGAAGTTCAATACCACTTGAAACTTCTGTGCCAAAGGCAAGAAGATCGGAAAACTGCAACTAACGTTATGCTGCGAACGAAGCTGTAAGATAGGTTATTGCTGAATATTTGCGAAAATCGAGAAATTTGTATTCTTTCGGCGTCAAAAAAATGCTCTCTTTTATTTTTCTTAAGTTCCTAATATGACTTACAGTAGCATATTTTAAAGTACCTTACCGAGTTTCAGCGCGCTTTGACCATACGCTTTTGAGAAATAAAGGCTGTAAACTTCAGCTTGTGCGAGACTTCTAAAATCTAAATGCTTGGAAACCCCTCATGTTCGCTAATTTATTCAATGGGTTTGTTTTGAATTTATCTTTACGAAAACGTTTAAATGAGCATTTGCTTAGAGTCGTGAGTGATTCATCAACAGTGTTCCAGATTTTTATAATATCTGATGCCGGTTAAACTTGAAATAATTTTTACGAACTTTCGGTAAGTAGTCGGGAAGGTCAGTAGTGAGGCCAAGTGAGTTCTGTAATGCGGATGCTTACTACTAACCAGAGTATAGAAATCACATAAATTAGCAGGGCGCCTCTGAATATACTGGGTGCATAAAAAGTGCAGTTAAGTATGAAAAACAACAATATCCGGAAATTTAAGAAGTTTAAGTTTAACAAAGAGAGCTATTGTGTGTGCAAGAGGATTAGAAAATGTTATTTTACGAATAGCTTTCTTTTGTAGGATTACTAATGGATGGATATTATTAGAGACGTAAGTGTTCCCCCATATTATTAACCCATACGTCAGGAAAGGGTATATTAAGGAGTAATAAAGTTGGATAAGAATATGAATATTAACAAAGTGTCTAAGTTTCAGTTGACAATATTCCAACACCTCTTGAAACTTTTTTAGATACCTGATGAACATGATATTTCCAGTTCAAGCCTACAGTCGATCAAAACTCCTAGTTATTTGATGCTTCTTGCTTGTTTAATAACCTGTTGGTTAATTTTAAGGTTTATGCAATAGTTTACTTTCTTTTGTGGAGGATGAAAGAGTACAAAATTGGATTTCTCAGTATTCAAGGAATGTTTATTGGTTTAAAATACACAGTAGCTCATTTAAAGTTGATTCAAGAGTTTTGTGAGAAAAGAAGAGAGCAGAGTCATCGGCAAAGAGATGGAATTCATTTATATTTATGTAAATAAGGAACAAGGGACCTAGTACTGAATTTAAAGGACACCACAGGTTACAGACTGTTGATCAGAAGTTACACTGCCAATTGATACAAACTGTTTTCTATTATTTAGGTATGAACAGAACCAGTCTTTTGCAACTCATCTTATTCCATAATATTCAAGATTCTTAATTAGGATTTGGTGGTCAATGGTATCAGAAGGAGAAGTATTGGAAAATTCGTGATTTGAATAGCGAAACTGCATGGGAAAGACCGAGACACGAGTGGACGTATATCGAGGCTATATATGGAGATTGTGCTTGGGTGTAAACCATCTTCAGTGTGTTGGGTGTTGTTACTGAGCAAAATTATAATCGCACGCGTCAGTAAACGGAAACATAATTAAACCAAATTGAACGAAGTATGATAACTTCAATTGTAATTGAATTGAGTGTAATTCACTCACTTCTGGTGTGAACGTGCTTCAAGATTTAAGTATAAAGTCATCCTAAATTATACGAAGATAAATTATTGATTAAGTAACAACAAACTGATAACTATATATTGAATTATTGTAAATACATACTCTAAAGAACAAATAGAACTATACTAAAATCCTTACCATTAGTAGTGATGGAGTGTTTCGTGAAATTGTTGTTTTCGGATGGTGGAGGGAGTGGTACTGTTGAGTTAAACATGAGTAAGTCAATTATTAAACTCTCGTCTTCAGTAAATAGAAACGTTGACTGATAAATCAGAATGTTTTTTTAAAGCAAATGACAATGACCTATCATTGAAATAAGAGCCTAATTGAACATCCATACAAAAAAGTTGATCCAAATTAAAGATTCAAGTATAAAAATATCCTGAAATATTTTAACAAAAATCATACCTTATGAAACAACTGATACAGCTTAAGAAAAATACATTTTGTTGAACAAATCAGACAGATACCATCTACTGCTAACTAACTTAATTATAATAATAATAATAATAATAATAATAATATTTTGACAGGAAAGCTCCACTCACAATTTGTGATTTTCAGGGAGGTCCTGTATTAAAAATATATATTTCACTAATATATGGAAAACAGGAAAGTTAAATGGTTGTAATAAAATAGAAATAGAACAAGGATTATTATGAAATTAAGTTATGTGCCAGTAAGATTTAAAAATTGATAATGTAGTTGATTGTATAACTTCAGAGTCTAAAGAGTTCCAGTCTAACAGTGCATGGTAGGTAAACTTCTGCTGTCCCCAATTCCTACGTGCGAATGGTAAATGTAGATTGTGCTGACGGCGTGTATTATATGTATGAAAGTCGTGATTCTTCTTTAATTTAAAGTTGAAGTCCACCATGCTATTTAAGCATTTGAAGATAGTAATACAGCGATGATAGCGCCGTCGAAGGTACAGTGGTTTCCAGTTTAATAGTTCGAGTACTTGAGATGCAGAAGAGCTTGAGGGAAAGTCGAGCATAAGTCGAGCAGCATTATTCTGAAGAACTTGAAGGTGATCCATGAGGACGGTATTATTCTTATCTCCCCAGACGATATCGGCATAGTCAAGTAAGGGAAGGACAAGAGATTTATAGAGAGTTAGCCGCGCATGCAAGGGCAGCAAATGCTTTACCCGGCGGATGATGCCAAGACGTTGATTGACTTTATTACTGACTCTATCCACGTGTTCTGACCAACTCATGTTCTGACTGACTGTCACTCCTAAATATTTAAAAGAGTCAGTTCGGTCAAGAGCAGAGCCATTTATGGTCAGTGAAACCTCTCTGAAATCCTTGAGCTTGCATGCGCTGCCATAAATTATGAACTTGCATTTAGATGTATTCAGTGTCAAGAGATTGCTGTTAAACCATTGACATATGGACAGAAGATCAGCGTTCAATTTATCTTTAAGTTCCTGGGCATTAGTCGAAGAGCAGTAAATTACTGTATCGTCAGCGTAGAGGGACACCTCGCAGTAATTAACACATGAGGGTAAGTTATTTACATAAACAAGAAATAGTAGTGGTCCTAAGACGCTTCCTTGAGGGACTCCGACAGGAACTTTCTTGGGAGAGCAAGAGACATTTGCTAAGTTGGTGATTTGGCTTCTGTTAAATAGATAGGACTTGAACCAGTTCACACTTGTGTCAGAAAAGCCAGCTGTTACTAGTTTATTGAAGAGAATAGTATGGTCAACAGTGTCAAACGCTTTTGACAAGTCCATCATCAACCATTACTTACTCTTACAGATGAAATCGCAACCATCTTTACAACACTTAAGATCTCTACCCGGGTAAAGTTGTTGACACGCGTCGTCATTCTCACACTCGTTGTCTGGTTCTGGTGGACATTCCATTGGTGGCGAGTATGTTGGGCAGGTAAGTCATTATATAAAAAAAACTTTTAGGGTTGGATTCCATATCGCAATTAGCTATTTTATTTACCTAAGCTCAGATTATTCGGATGGAAGATTCTTCATCACGGAAGATAACAAGAATCTCCATGCAAAAAAAGCGGTGCGAATCACAAAGTTCTCTTCATATAGTGCACACTCATGCACCTTTGTTCCCAAAGTTAAATATATTAAACATCTTTCAAAAATGCATGAATAATTAATGAGCATTTTGTCCAATCAGATGAAGAAAATCAGTCACGTGCATGCTCCTTTATACCTGATAAAATCTCATCATTCTAAAAAGCCCGCGGAGGGATAAAGACTTGATTATTTTTATTTTTATTATTATAGAGGAGGAATTCCATATCGCATGCATTTTTTTTATTACTCTACCATAAAGACTTTTCTACGAAATATGATTATTTGCTGCTTGATCAATTATTATACATGAAATATATAACTAGCGATCATCAATACCTCATTATTATATGATCAACTAAAATATTCCAAGATATTTAATTTCATCTTCATGGCGATACATTACCATTAGTAGTGATGGAGTGTTTCGTGGAATTGTTGTTTTCGGATGGTGGAGTAGGTGGAGGGATCGGTGCTGTTGAGTAAAGCATGAGTAAGTCAATTAATAACCTAACGTCTTAGGCCCTGTTTATATGAAGGAAAGTTGGCTCGGGGGGGGGGGGAATTTTTTATACATTTCTTTATAAAACGAAGTCAACCGTCTACATGAGAAACCACAAACTTGGCTCGGGAGGGGGGGGGGGGGGTGACCCTCCTCCTCGAGGCACTCGGTTCACAAGGTAGGGTGACCCTGGGGGGCGAGGCAACTTTTTCTCATATAAACACTTTGGCTCGCCTAACCGGGCCAACTCGGGACACACAGAGCATGCGAAATCCAATATTATGTGCCCAGACTCGCTCGACTTCCATATAAACGCTCGGTAAACTTGGGTGACCCTCCCCCCCCCCCCCGAGCCAACTTTACTTCAGATAAACAGGGCCTTAGATATTAAAACGTTGACCAATAAATCAGTATATTTCTCTAAATAAGCAAATGACAATGTTTCTATCATTCTAATCAGAGAATATTTGATTTTTGTATACAGGAAACGTTCATCCACATTAAAAATTCAAGTATAAAATAATCGTGAAATATTAAAAAAATTAAATATTAATTACAATGTAAGTAACAAATGGACTTCTGAGACCAACTGATACAGTACTGATAAAGTAAGAAAAATACCTGTTGTTGAACAAATATCATCTACTTAGTATCTACAGCCGGAGTTTGTCCTGGAGTGCTGCGATTTCATTTTGGCTTTGTCGTCGCTTTCGCCTTTCTCCTTGTCCATGATATCTCAGGTTGCTTTTTTGTCTTGCATCGCTTTACGACACTTTTCTTTTCACTAGGTTTCTTAGATTTTGCGATGACAGCTAGCAGTCTAATTAACCCGAGATACGATCGTTCCGTTAAAGTAGCAACGCAGAACTCTACGTAGGAATGTAGGCCAGGTAATACGACTGAACCATTTCACTGGGGCTCCTAATAGAACCTTAAATGAAGTGTGAACTCGCTGTAAAACTTCCAAAGCTAAAAACTCTGTCTTCATTTACTTGCTTATTCCCTATCTTTGACTGGATTATACCATCGCCAACTATTCCGGTCATGACGATGCTGCGGTACGTCAGCGGTTTTCCCTGTGTATACACGTATTTTGTACATACCGGAGGCTCTTGACCCTGTGAATACTCATGTGATACTTAACATCTTTCGATGTTGTAAATATTAAGAACGTCGGACATTTGGAAAATAGTGATTTTACGCTCCTCAGTGAGATGGAAATCATGCGGTTATTTTGGTTTTCGCGCGAAAATTTGACCCGAAGTGAAATGTTCGCAGGTTTAACTGCTGACCAAATCTACCGTTTTACAGCTATCCCACAATTAAGTGCATGCTTGGATAGCTGAAGTTTGATACAAAAGTGACAAATCCAAAGAGTAAATTTTCGTCGTAGTGGCACTTTAATAATTATCGGATCCTTGCAAAACTTGGCGAAAAGATAGATATACATTACTATTAAGGAACCAAGGAATGTCGGGCCGGCTTAAGCGATATTTTCGGCGTGATTTTTTATGTGGCTTAGCGTCATGTAGTTTGAAAGATTTTCCGACCTCAAACTTCAAGAATGATTTGCATATACGAACAAAGTAAAATATTAAAATCCAGATAATTCCTTGGAGGCTGTCATCTGCTGATTGACATCTAGGACCAACTGATACAGTACTGATAAAGTAAGAAAAATACCTGTTGTTGAACAAATACCATCTACTGCTAGCTAAAGGAATTATCATTTTTTTATAACCGACACTTACTCTTACAGATGAAATCGCAACCATCTTTACAACACTTAAGTCCTCGACCTGGGTAAAGTTCTTGACACTTCTCATCATTCTCACACTCATTGTCTGGCTCTGGTGGACATTCCGCGGGTGGCGAGTATATTGGGCAGGTGCCGGGTACTGTAAGTGGTTATATTAGAAAAATAAATAAAACATTTAGAGGAGGATTCCGTATCGCTTTTCTATTACTCTACCAAGCTGAATGTTCTACAAATATCATTAGTTGTTGCTTGATCAATAATATATGGAAATCCATAACACCGCCTCCCGGTTAGCTCAGTGGTTAAGCGCCGGTCTGTTGTGCGGGAGGTCGCGGGTTCAAACCCCGGCCGGACTAACACTCAGGGTCTTCAAATAACTGAGTAGAAGGTGCTGCCTTTGTGAAACAATCTCGTACACGAGCTGCAAATGGTTATACCTTCACGTCTTCTCGGATAAGGACGTTAAATCGTAGGTCTCCCGTCAGCCTCAAGTTTATCAGTCTTTCAAGACTGTTACGAGTTACCGACGTTAAATAAGGTCGCTTTACTTTCTTTACTTTACTTTATCCTAAGGATCATCAATACCTGATTATTATCTGATCAACTAAAATATTCCAAGATATTTGATTTCATATTCATGGCGATACATTACCATTAGTAGTGATGGAGTGTTTCGTGAAATTGTTGTTTTCGGATGGTGGAGTAGGTGGAGGGATCGGTGCTGTTGAGTAAAACATGAGTAAGTCAATTATTAACCTAACGTTTTAGTCCCGATTCAAACGGCGAACTTTTCATGCGCAGAAGGCATTTGAAACAAAAGATTATGAGGCGGCTTCTTTTGATCTAATCAGATTCGGCGCATTAAAAGTTCGACGTTTGGATCGGAGGGGGGGGGGGGGGGGGGGGGGACGGCCTTCAGCTCCTCGGATCCTGGAATAGTACTGGCTATCCAAACAATGCCTAACCCTGAAACAATACAAACCCTAACCCTAAAACAATGGAATTCTTTGTCGGTGCAGTCCAAATGGGGCCCAGTAAAATGCAAGGTTTTAAGAGGTGAAGGCCTCCTGGGATCGGGCCTTAGAAATAGAAACGTTGACTGCTAAATCAGTATATTTATCTAAATAAGCAAATGACACAGAGCCTATTTGAATTTTTATTTAGGAAACGTTCGTCCATATTAAAAATTAACCCGAGATACGATCGTTCCGTTAAAGTAGCAACGCAGAACTCTACGTAGGAATGTAGCCCAGGTAATACGACTGAACCATTTCACTGGGGCTCCTAATAGAACCTTAAATGAAGTGTGAACTCGCTGTAAAACTTCCAAAGCTAAAAACTCTGTCTTCATTTACTTGCTTATTCCCTATCTTTGACTGGATTATACCATCGCCAACTATTCCGGTCATGACGATGCTGCGGTACGTCAGCGGTTTTCCCTGTGTATTCACGTATTTTGTACATACCGGAGGCTCTTGACCCTGTCAATACTCATGTGATACTTAACATCTTTCGATGTTGTAAATATTAAGAACGTCGGACATTTGGAAAATAGTGATTTTACGCTCCTCAGTGAGATGGAAATCATGCGTTATTTTGGTTTTCGCGCGAAAATTTGACCCGAAGTGAAATGTTCGCAGGTTTAGCTGCTGACCAAATCTACCGTTTTACAACTATCCCACAATTAAGTGCATGCTTGGATAGCTGAAGTTTGATACAAAAGTGACAAATCCAAATAGTAAATTTTCGTCGTAGTGGCACTTTAATAATTAACGGATCCTTGCAAAACTTGGCGAAAAGATAGATATACATTACTATTAAGGAACCAATGAATGTCGGGCTTAAGCGATATTATCGGCGTGATTTTTTATGTGGCTTAGCGTCATGTAGTTTGAAAGATTTTCCGACCTCAAACTTCAAGAATGATTTGCATATACGAACAAAGTAAAATATTAAAATCCCAGATAATTCCTTGGAGGCTGTCATCTGCTGATTGACATCTAGGACCAACTGATACAGTACTGATAAAGTAAGAAAAATACCTGTTGTTGAACAAATACCATCTACTGCTAGCTAACAGGAGCCCATTACCAGGAGCGTCCATCTTCCCCACTGTGTCTGTACCCCAGCACAGAGGTAGATGAGGCTATTTTTAGCATTGCGTTTCGCGCGAAAAAGAACAAAGGTAGGCTATCCTTAGCCAATCAGATAGCTAACGTCACTTCTCATTATTATTCATTATCATTCTTCTCACTTTCAACGCGGGAATTCGAATTGCTGGTTTTCACTCAATCCCCAGAGATTCAAATGTTGGTGCCTCAACAAAAGAAGCTAACGAGGAATCTATTGTTTAAGGGCACCAACATGGCGGCAACCTCTTTTCGCGGGAATTTCGAATCTAAAAATAGCCTCATCTACTCCTGTGCTGGGGACCCAACCCATAACAGTGGAACGCTCCTGGTAATGGGCTCCTGTAGCTAACCGAATTATCATTTTTTTTATAACCGACACTTACTCTTACAGATGAAATCGCAACCATCTTTACAACACTTAAGTCCTCGACCCGGGTAAAGTTCTTGACACTTCTCATCATTCTCACACTCGTTGTCTGGTTCTGGTGGACATTCCGCGGGTGGCGAGTATATTGGGCAGGTGCCGGGTACTGTAAGTCATTATATTAGAACAATAAATAAAACATTTAGAGGAGGTTCCGTATCGCTTTTCTATTACTCTACAAGCGGAATGTTCTACAAATATCATTAGTTGTTGCTTGATCAATAATATATGGAAATCCATAACACCGCCTCCCGGTTAGCTCAGTGGTTAAGCGCCGGTCTGTTGTGCGGGAGGTCGCGGTTCAAACTCCGGCTAGACCAACACTCAGGGTCTTCAAATAACTGAGTAGAAGGTGCTGCCTTTGTGAAACAATCTCGTACACGAACTGCAAATGGTTAATAGACCTTCACGTCTTCTCGGATAAGGACGTTAAATCGTAGGTCTCCCGTCAGCCTCAAGTTTATCAGTCTTTCAAGACTGTTACGAGTTACCGACGTTAAATAAGGTCGCTTTACTTTCTTTACTTTACTTTATCCTAAGGATCATCAATACCTGATTATTATATGATCAGATGAAAAAGACAAGATATTTAATTACATCTTGATGACGGTACATTACACTACTGCATCATAGTTAATAGAGTGGAATGGTTATGAAACCCAGCGACCTTCTTTGTTATATGTCTTTGTTAGCTTTTTTCAACCGTAACCCTGCACAAACCACAATAGAAATTCCAATGTGTTAATCAATCAGCCAATAGAAACGTGTGAGTTCGATTGTTCAGGGGATGCTAATGAACTATGACCCTGCACAATCTTTTGTCTTGCCCCCTTCCAACATAAATCGCAGCGCCTTTGTTAGCCCCTTTGAAGTTTGCCGGGTTTCATAACCATTCCACTCTATTAACTATGACTGCATATATATCACAATCATAAATTAGAAATAATAGGATGGGATAGAGCAGACATTTGCTCTCTAAAGAGGGAGATTACGAACATGCATGAGGAAAACATCAACAGCTATGGCCACCAGCCATCCCTTATACATTTTCATACTGATTGGTCAATTAGCTGTCATCGCTGTCATGTGTCACGAAATGTCGCACATTCCTCCTGCGAACTGACTGAAATGGCGGCGACAAGAGAGAAGTATAGAGCGGTTGAGCGTTAATGCACGAAAGTATTTAGAAGAACAAAGCAGGCAGTGAATAGTCTACATTTGTACTTTCTAGGCGAGATATTTTGGCGGTTTTACCAAGAGGTAAAAGCCTTAGTTTCCAACTGTTTACCGTGGAAGTCGAGTAAGACAGGAATTAGCGCTTCGGCATTGTCCTATTTGCAAAGCATTGACATGTTAAATAAACATGTTAATCCATGCGGAAAAGGGCAGAATTCAAATTTCCGTAAGATATGGCAGCAGGCGCTTATTTCTTCTCGCGGCTCGCTTCGCTTGGATCGGTATCAGAAATCGCTCCGCTCGTCTTGGCAGAACTCGCTCTGCTCGTATCGGAAAAGCGCCTGTTCTGCAGGCTAGTTCCTGGCAACTTACCTTTTGGAGAAATATCTGGAGACGGCGGATTATAATATGCACAAACGACACCAGCGTCTTCGCTATGACTACAGTCATGATTACCCAGCCTTGGAAGCGACATTGAGCAAGAGATTTCTCAAGGCCTGTGCACTTTACTTCATCCATCAAGATTTGTCCTGATCCTCGTCCATAGCGAGCACAGCAGGGACTGGAGATTGCGCGGTCGAAGCCGAGTTGACGGCAAACCACATGGCCTTCTTTGATTCCCCAGCCATCATCACACACCGTGCCCCACATACCATTATAATAAATCTCAACACGACCCTGAATAGAGCTGCTTCCACCAGAAAGTCGTACTGGATGATCTACAATGTACATTTTATGTTCAGTATGCAAATAGAGCAGTCTCAATTAATAGAAAATGCCATTGGATATTTAATGACTAGCCCCAAGGGACACAGTGAGCTGTTTTCCCCCGAGATGTTTCACGAGGCGGAGTCAAGGGAATATCGAAGATTGAGTGGAAACAAAACGCACTGTTTACCGAGGGGCCTGCCAGTGAAGTTGTTACCTACCAACAATAAAATTCCTTAGCCTGAGTTTGGTTAGAAATGCATATATTTTGCTACTTTTAGCTATATCCAGTGGCGCATCACACCATCAAAAATTAGTACTCGACAGAAGCAGATGCCTTGAAATTAGGTTGGCTTCCCATACTGACGCACATACTATTTACAATGTACTTCAACTAACACACAAGGCAATGAATTTTCAAATTGGCCAAGTTATCTTAGATTAGAGAAACATACCCATACTAGAATCTTAACATCTAACTCCGCACCTAGGTTACTTGTTCCCCTAGGACATGGCACATTTCAGGATTCGGCCACAAAACATTTTAACTCATTAAGTCCTAAAACATTATTTTGGCAACGGGGTCTTTTTAAATCGCGTTTTTGAATAGCTAAACATTATCCGATTTCTGAGATTGTTTGAACTTTTAATAAAGAATCCTCGAATTTGATTAAAAGTACAATTAGAAAGTGATTAACAAGGAATTGCTGAAGATATAAGCGATTTTCCAAAACGTTGTTTTTTAGGAAAGAGCGTATATTTCAAAACCCAAAAGATGGATTTATTCCATTTTACTTTCAACGAGTGCACAACCTCCAAGGTCTGTGACAGGCAAGTTTCAGGATAATCGGCACCATGCATCTGGTTCAACTACCGGATAAATATTACAGTAATAATTAAATCGTACATACCATATGGAAGTTCAATACCACTTGAAACTTCTGTGCCAAAGGCAAGAAGATCGGAAAACTGCAACTAACGTTATGCTGCGAACGAAGCTGTAAGATAGGTTATTGCTGAATATTTGCGAAAATCGAGAAATTTGTATTCTTTCGGCGTCAAAAAAATGCTCTCTTTTATTTTTCTTAAGTTCCTAATATGACTTACAGTAGCATATTTTAAAGTACCTTACCGAGTTTCAGCGCGCTTTGACCATACGCTTTTGAGAAATAAAGGCTGTAAACTTCAGCTTGTGCGAGACTTCTAAAATCTAAATGCTTGGAAACCCCTCATGTTCGCTAATTTATTCAATGGGTTTGTTTTGAATTTATCTTTACGAAAACGTTTAAATGAGCATTTGCTTAGAGTCGTGAGTGATTCATCAACAGTGTTCCAGATTTTTATAATATCTGATGCCGGTTAAACTTGAAATAATTTTTACGAACTTTCGGTAAGTAGTCGGGAAGGTCAGTAGTGAGGCCAAGTGAGTTCTGTAATGCGGATGCTTACTACTAACCAGAGTATAGAAATCACATAAATTAGCAGGGCGCCTCTGAGTATACTGGGTGCATAAAAAGTGCAGTTAAGTATGAAAAACAACAATATCCGGAAATTTAAGAAGTTTAAGTTTAACAAAGAGAGCTATTGTGTGTGCAAGAGGATTAGAAAATGTTATTTTACGGATAGCTTTCTTTTGTAGGATTACTAATGGATGGATATTATTAGAGACGTAAGTGTTCCCCCATATTATTAACCCATACGTCAGGAAAGGGTATATTAAGGAGTAATAAAGTTGGATAAGAATATGAATATTAACAAAGTGTCTAAGTTTCAGTTGACAATATTCCAACACCTCTTGAAACTTTTTTAGATACCTGATGAACATGATATTTCCAGTTCAAGCCTACAGTCGATCAAAACTCCTAGTTATTTGATGCTTCTTGCTTGTTTAATAACCTGTTGGTTAATTTTAAGGTTTATGCAATAGTTTACTTTCTTTTGTGGAGGATGAAAGAGTACAAAATTGGATTTCTCAGTATTCAAGGAATGTTTATTGGTTTAAAATACACAGTAGCTCATTTAAAGTTGATTCAAGAGTTTTGTGAGAAAAGAAGAGAGCAGAGTCATCGGCAAAGAGATGGAATTCTAGTTTTTTTTTGCTGAATTGCTGAAGTCATTTATATTTATGTAAATAAGGAACAAGGGACCTAGTACTGAATTTAAAGGACACCACAGGTTACAGACTGTTGATCAGAAGTTACACTGCCAATTGATACAAACTGTTTTCTATTATTTAGGTATGAACAGAACCAGTCTTTTGCAACTCATCTTATTCCATAATATTCAAGATTCTTAATTAGGATTTGGTGGTCAATGGTATCAGAAGGAGAAGTATTGGAAAATTCGTGATTTGAATAGCGAAACTGCATGGGAAAGACCGAGACACGAGTGGACGTATATCGAGGCTATATATGGAGATTGTGCTTGGGTGTAAACCATCTTCAGTGTGTTGGGTGTTGTTACTGAGCAAAATTATAATCGCACGCGTCAGTAAACGGAAACATAATTAAACCAAATTGAACGAAGTATGATAACTTCAATTGTAATTGAATTGAGTGTAATTCACTCACTTCTGGTGTGAACGTGCTTCAAGATTTAAGTATAAAGTCATCCTAAATTATACGAAGATAAATTATTGATTAAGTAACAACAAACTGATAACTATATATTGAATTATTGTAAATACATACTCTAAAGAACAAATAGAACTATACTAAAATCCTTACCATTAGTAGTGATGGAGTGTTTCGTGAAATTGTTGTTTTCGGATGGTGGAGGGAGTGGTACTGTTGAGTTAAACATGAGTAAGTCAATTATTAAACTCTCGTCTTCAGTAAATAGAAACGTTGACTGATAAATCAGAATGTTTTTTTAAAGCAAATGACAATGACCTATCATTGAAATAAGAGCCTAATTGAACATCCATACAAAAAAGTTGATCCAAATTAAAGATTCAAGTATAAAAATATCCTGAAATATTTTAACAAAAATCATACCTTATGAAACAACTGATACAGCTTAAGAAAAATACATTTTGTTGAACAAATCAGACAGATACCATCTACTGCTAACTAACTTAATTATCATCAACCATTACTTACTCTTACAGATGAAATCGCAACCATCTTTACAACACTTAAGATCTCTACCCGGGTAAAGTTGTTGACACGCGTCGTCATTCTCACACTCGTTGTCTGGTTCTGGTGGACATTCCATTGGTGGCGAGTATGTTGGGCAGGTGCCGGGTACTGTAAGTCATTATATAAAAAAAACTTTTAGGGTTGGATTCCATATCGCAATTAGCTATTTTATTTACCTAAGCTCAGATTATTCGGATGGAAGATTCTTCATCACGGAAGATAACAAGAATCTCCATGCAAAAAAAGCGGTGCGAATCACAAAGTTCTCTTCATATAGTGCACACTCATGCACCTTTGTTCCCAAAGTTAAATATATTAAACATCTTTCAAAAATGCATGAATAATTAATGAGCATTTTGTCCAATCAGATGAAGAAAATCAGTCACGTGCATGCTCCTTTATACCTGATAACATCTCATCATTCTAAAAAGCCCGCGGAGGGATTTGAATTCTGTCCCAGAGGGAAACGGGGTCAATGATTGAGACAATGGATTTCTATTGATGTTTCAGCTTTCTCATTGAATTGCTAATTAGGATGAACGTTCTATATAAAGAATACTAATGAACATGAAATTTTATATAAAGTTTCATCCTAATTAAGAATTCACTGATAAAGACCCAAAGATAGCAAAACGTACACGGAACATAAGGTACCTAGATAACAAATTTTGCACTAAATTTACTAATATCAGCAGACTACCGAGATACACAGATAATATTTTTAAAATGAAGTTATCCAACTTGTTTACCGAGCCACTGTTTAGTTCCAATTATTAAACCAAACTC
The DNA here is from genome assembly GCA_030867875.1 of Actinernus sp. WN-2022. Lineage (NCBI taxonomy): Eukaryota > Metazoa > Cnidaria > Anthozoa > Actiniaria > Actinernidae > Actinernus > Actinernus sp. WN-2022. The sequence continues at coordinate 6,303,387 of JAOWCC010001729.1, forward strand.
AAAGCCGTAAAATAATAAAAATGTGCATTAAACTTACATATTTTGTGCCGGAGTCAAAAATTTAGAGTGAGACTGCCGTCATGTCAGTCACATCGCTTTCCAAATCTTGAACTTTATCGAGGTAAACCACGACACCAAATCCTTCAAGTGCAGGTCCTTCTTGCATTGGGAAACGCCGCTTCAAACAACATAGTATGGTAATTTCTTCATGTCATTCCCTTGAGATGTTCGTAATTGCAGGCGGTGATTACTCGATTATTTTGCATGGGGTTGTGAATAGAAAGGTTCAATGGTTCATTAAGTAACCATTCCCTTGAGATGTGCGTCTTTCTTTCATTGCATTCTTAAAGCGTTTTTGAAGCCGTTTAAAACACTCACAGCACGTGTTTTATCAAGTCTAAAAATTCTCGGGCTTCGCCCTCGAATTTTTCAACTTGATAAAACACTGCTGTTCGTGTTTTAAACAGTACATAAAATTAGCGACAATCAGTGTTTTTATGTATGATTTCAAAATAGGTAACCTACCAAATTATTTCAAGGAACTTGCAGTTTAAATAGAAATATATATAATCACGATACAAGAAATCCGAACAATATACATATATATATTATAATATAACTAACTAAAGTATGGGAAACTGTCCACAAGAACAAAAAGAAGTAACCTCTGGAATGTTATCCCCAGTGAAATCAAAGAATCGTATACAAAATGGCAATTTCAAAGAAAAATGAAAGTATTAATACTTGCAAAATAATATACCTTGACATGTACACAAACTATTACTACGCCGCCATTTTGGATGGCAGGCAGAACCAAAATGGCGTACTGTTTGACTGAGCGCGGGAGTTCGAGTGATGAAATAGACTACTTTTATTGGTCCTGGCCTAAATGTTGGCAAAGTTTAATAATATATTGAAAAACACTTTGACTACGATGGTTTCTGAACTAAGTTTCCCTGTAATGTAAGTAGTTTACGGCTTACCAATGGTCTATACCCTTCCGCCGAACTAGTTTCAATTCATATACATGTAGCTCAGAATGTTCTGAGTTGATGTTCAGTAACTACTGGTGCTTTTAGAGAATGCAAACATGCAAACAATGCATATCAACGTGAAGCATTAATTCAGGCGAGTTCTATACCAACATAATATGAATTTCGAGTGAACTTTTCGCCAGTATGCCATTAGAAAACCATGAAATAACCATATTATACTATAAATAACAAATTCAAGGAATGATTTATCACGAAAACAAAGTAACTTACCTGATGATAGACTGCGAAATTTCACGGAAAACAAACGTTTTGAGTGGCGGACCCGTCTACAGATAATTATGTATCTAAAGTCTTGAATTCTTACTGGGTGAAATTTCCTGCATTTCTATTGGCCTGATCTAGCCATGAAATAACGCTCTGTATTTCATAAAAAAAAACATGAAATACCGCCCTGTATTGCATAGTAAAGCTGAGCTCTGATTGGCTGAAATATAATATTCATAAAATAATGTATTTTATAACATATTCAACAAAATATCTTGATTCTGATTGGTCAATAACGAGTGTGCACATCTAAATGTTATTGAGTGCACAGTCGCATGCTCTCAGCAAATGTTTGCTTAGTATATTATAAACAAAACATCGCATGAACTGCTCGTACTATATACTTATTTGTAGGCACAGTGATAATTATGAGAACTTTCGAAAAATATCACTTCAATGCCTATAAATTCCGTACAGCACTCGTGTTCATGTGATTTCCTCTACGTATTGCATTGTATTGCATTTACTGGTTATTTCATGGTTTCTATGGAATACGGGCGAATATTTCACGGGGAAAAATAATTTGGTATACATCGAGCCTTTAGGCGAGTTGTTACCAAAATAGGAAGGACGACGACGACAAAAACAATAGCCTTAATTACAAAATACAATAGCTGCACGTGAACATGCACGCAGACGCCAACATTTCCACCGTTCTTTCCAAAAATACAACGTGAAAACCCCAAATTGACGTTTTAAAGAGAACGCGAAGGTAGAAAGTAAATCAATCCGTTTTTCGTTCGGCGTGTACGGAACTCTACTGACTCATCATATGTTTCGAAAATCTGGTTGTTTGTGAAAAACAATTCAATGCGAACAAAGGAAATAGTAAATACTAAATTTCGGGAGAAAACACTTTTCTACGTCCCGTCGTCATTGCCGTCGCCGTCCTGGTTGCTTAAAGTCCCTAGTATGGATTTCAAGTGAAATTTTCGCCAGTATTCCATAGAAAACCATGCAATAATTTTCATATAAATAACAAATTTAAGGGAAGGTTTATCACGCAAACAAAGTAACTAACCGGACGATAGACTGCGAATTTTCTCGCTGGAAGACAGAAAATTCGAGTAGCAGACTCGTCTGCAGGACTAACTATGTATTCAACATATTGACTTCTTATTGGCTGATAAAGGAACGCGAGATTTCCTGCATTTTGATTGGCCTTGATCTAGCTATGGAATACCGCTCGGTATTTCATAGAAAAACCTTGAAATACCGCCCTGTAATCATAGTAAAGCTTAGGATAATGTATTGTATTGTAGTAATTGAAGTGTCGAATATATGATTAACAACTAACAGAAGTCCATAACCAGAGGTGTCCATCTCCCAGTATAGTATGTCTACAGAGTTTACAGAGTAGTCTATTTATAGAAAGCTTTTCCCGCCATGATCACCCGCAGCCAATCATATTCTTCGAAATTTTATTAGCAGCACCTGATTGGCTAAGACAGCGATTTCCTTTGTTTGTAATATTGTATTTCTCATTTAATTTCTAACAAGAACTGAGCACCACATGTTCAGGAAAAGCCAGAAACCTATAAGCAGAACTTGTGGTTTCCTTTGCAATTTCTATTTTCCCGTTTCAACTGTATACAGCAGCGTGTGATGTATACAGAACGAAGCTAAGTTTTGCCTTTTGGTTCATAAACGTGGATTTAGGTTATTAGTATAGATATTAAATAGCATGATTTGTAGTGATATTGGCATAAATACAGCGAGTGATAAATATCACCATGAGCCCATTATATCACGTACAAATGATCTGTTTATAATACGACCTAAGAAATTTACTGAAAAATAGTCTTTGAGTTCGAACTCAAGTGAAAATTTAAAAATCCTTTAAGTTTGCGCTTGGCAGACAACTTAGCTTATGAATTCGAACAGCCCGGCAAATCTCAAATAAAGGTTTAATAATAATCGACTGGATGTGAGAGAAAATATAGCTATAACCTGTGAAAAAATCAATTTAGTTCTGGTACACTGACACTAGCAAAAAAGCAAAGTTTGATTTAAGGCAGTTCACCAAGCTCAATCGATATCAAACAATGAAACAGTTGTCACTTTGCTATTTTATTAAAGACAGTAACTGTTATACATCTCCAAGAATAAACTTTACAATCGAAACTAGAAAACTGAACGCAACTATCGCAGCTGGAAATGAAATTCCAGTTCTTAAAATTAGTACAAGCAAGGGATTTTCTTCAGGCAACTTGAACAAGATTTGAATCAACTGCCTCACGGCAACGGGTCACACGCGACCGAGTTTCAAAGGATTTCCACTAAAATAAAAAATTAAAGTAAGCCTGGCATACTTTCATGGTATTTTTTCCTTGTATAATGTCATCTGTTCCTGGCCAGCTGTTTAAGCATGTCCAAGTTTGAACTGTCTGGCATTAGAAATGAGGGCGATATGGGCATGTACTTACAATCATGTGATCGATGACGTCATCGTTACGTCATCACCACCGCTGAGTGATTGATAGGGACCCACTACCATGTCTGTCCAGGTTTGAAGTGTCTGGCATTAGAAGGGCACCGTCGTCAATACATGTTCTCCAGCATGACCAAATTTGGACGCGTACCATAAAACTCCGTCAGTATCTCTTCGGAAAATCGAACACTATTCGGACTATTCGGACAACCAACGGAGAGTCCTCGATGTACGCAGAAACACACCATAAAACGATGAATAAATTAGCTCGATCCTACTAACCCTAATAACTCGTTAAAAAGTAAATAATAATAATGTCTTTATTACAAGGATAAAATACATATCGTATGTTACTATTTACTATCTATTTATTATACGACTGCAGGAGCCCATTACGAGGAGCGTCCATCTTCCCCATTGGGTCTGTTCCCAGCACAGGAGTAGATGTGGCTATATTTAGAATTGCATTTCGCGCGAAATAAACAAAGGCCATTGTTGTCTTAGCCAATCAGATAGCTAACGTCACTTATCGTTATTATTCATTATTATTCATTATCATTCTTTTCACTTTCAACGCGGGAATTCGAATTGCTGGTTTTCACTCAATCCCCAGAGATTCAAATGACAAAGGGCATGGCGGCCATGTTGGTGCCCCAACAAAAGAAGCTAACGAGGAAGCTATTGTTTAAGGGCACCAACATGATGGCTAATGACGTCAAGTGAAAACCAGCAATTCTAAATATAGCCACATCTACTCCTGTACTGGGGGCCCAGCCCATGACATAGGAATGCTCCTGGTAATGGGCTCCTGTCAACTGGGCGTTTTCGAGTACAAATACAGGGTAAAACAAGTGCAAATACGCGAGCGTATTACACAGGTCACGAACAGGTTCATTCAACACTTAAACGGTTTTGTAAGCACGCGAGCCAATCAAAATGAGGCTGTTAGAGTAATAGCCAATCAGCTTTTAGCGCGCGAAAACAGTTTATTTTCAGCGCGAGCGCCTCCGACATTTGCCTTCCAAAAAGGTTGATATTTTCTGTTTTCAAGATGGTTTCTTTAAACAGAGCTCCAAGGTAAGCGATAAGAACACCTTTTCTCGTGCTAGCTGTCGTATAATAAACAATTTGTTACACGCAAAGTCAAGTTGTCTGCCGTAATACGGCTGGGAATTTTTACTCGTCGATTTAATTTTTTCCCACCTTTCATGCTCGAAAAAATACCCAACCGTATTAACCAACTTTTCCTGTAATAACGTATTCTTTGTCATCGCCAGAAATTCGAGACAGGTATTGAGCAGCACGTATATCAGTTGACCCCTGCTCACTATGTGAAATGGGTCGTGAAAATTTACAGAGAAATCAGAGAAATGTATAGAGATACTAAACGTTTTCCGTATATTTCTCACGAAATATACTCTCTAAGAGGCTAACTCGTAATTTTGACGAGTTTCCTTTTTTCGATCTTCGGCAAAGCATGAAAAGCCTTACTTTTTACAGAGGACATTAAAGAATTACCGCTAAAACATAGAGATGGGCCGAAGTTTTAAATATGAATTTACCGGCACAAATCTACAAGTTTAGAAAAAAAAAAAAATGAACGCTTAACTGAGCGTTCAAAACAGAAACATAACCAACCGTCTTCTTCAGGTTTGGTGGCCCTTAGTCCATTTTTGAGGTTTCCTATTCGTTTTCGACCAGAAACCTCCGACTCCATGTTTTGCAAGCTAAAACCATAATATTGCTCGTACTGAGACTGCCATAACTCTGAGCTTTGGAAAGCATGTTCTATCCTCTAGAAACTGCAGTGTGTTTGTTTAAACGGCAACTAATTTGTCCTTTTGGAAAGTAGGTCCAAGCCCCGGGGGGGGGGGGGGGGGGAGGGGGGGGGGGGGGGGTACTTACATGAAAAATGGGTATGTATGTGAGGCCAAGAGGCTCAAACCCTGACCCTGTTTGACCCAATCCGAGCTCCAAAGCCCTGATTGCCCCCTTTTGGGGAAAAAAAAACCTGATTGCCCCTTCTTTAAATTGTTTTCAAAACACGGTCGGATATATATCCCGGCCGGTATACCGCGTACCGGGATTGCATGCAAAATACGGAACATTTCAAGTCGGGACGTGGCATTGGGTAAACAAATCAGCAGATGAAGTACATAGATAAACTTGTACTGAAGTACGAATTAGCGGCGTCACGATGTATGGGAACCTCAGTGCTTGCATGTGGGCAGGCGATCAAAATACGGCAACAGAATGTCTTTTTTTGACATAGTAGCTTAAACAAATGAACTGCCTAAAAAATACTGAACCCCGACCCTGACTGCACACAAATTATACTCAAATCCTTACCCTGATCTGCCCAAATCAGGTCAAAACCCTGACCCCACCTGCCCAAACTGAGCTCAAAACCCTGACCCACCCGGGCGGCACATACGTAATACGTCACGAACAGGAGTACCTTACACTTTTCAGGGTTGCAGCACATAGCATTCTCTTCGGTCCAGTTAACAAATTGTTGTACAATATAATCAATATTATGTGCCTGGTCCTTACACACAAGGACAAGAATAGTAGAATCGTCCGCGTACTTTACAAGGGAGTAGCCATTGCTCTCATCACCAAGATTAAGATCGTTCAGGAAAATGTTGTCTGTTCACACACTTCCAGCTACATACCACCCCATTAGAGACAACTCTGCTTTCTGTCCTTTAAAAGCTGATCTACCAGTTGGTTAGCGCCGGATCAAGTGGCCACGCCTTTAGTTTTTCGCATAGTAGGTATAATGGCTAACAGAGTCGGCTTTGTAGAAGTCCATAGCAAACAGTCGTACTACACATTCGTCAGATTTATCCAGAGCACCATAAACATATTGTTGTACACATAGCAGAGCCTCAGTACAACGACCACCTTCTCGATATGCGAACTGCGTATACTACTGAGGTGCCCTTATACAAGTTTCTTACAGAATATACACCTTCTGAAAGGCCCTAACAATTATCGGGGTCGTGTTAATCACACAGTAGTCCGAGTCCTGCACCGGTTATAATGACTACTTTAGGTAATCGGTTTACATTCGTCTTTTTCCTATGATAGGGCCAAGTCTGCGCGAGCAGGGACAGGTTCCACATCTCTAATACAATAAGTGCCAGTTCAATAGCAGTCTCTCCACATCCAGTATGGAATATCATCTGGTCCGGATGCGGTTGTCTTAATACTATCAAGTGTCTTCAACACTTCAATTAGGGTAAGTTGAGGGTGTACGCAGCAATTCTAATTTTCTAAATAAGCCAAAATGAGCCAAAGGAACCTGGTTATGTTTCTACTAATAATGTAGAATAATAATAATAATTTAAATCTCTTGCATCACGATTATGGGAAAAATACCGTTAGAAATAAAATCCCTCCCACACAATAGTTTTAAAAAACAATACAAATTATTTTTACTTGAAAACCAGGCCTAAATTATAAAATTGTAAATATAGAATAATAACTAAGATCGAATGAATATATATATATATATACAGTCGTTGCCGTTAAGGTTGTCCTAGACATATCCACATATTGATTTATAGCCTTTGTTCAGTTCGCACCTCAGTTACATAAAGAACGGTAATCAGCCGTGAATGCGCCCTTTGGATTTGGTCACAAAGAGCCACGGTGGTCTAATGGTTAACGCTCTTGCTTACCAGTTCGAAGCCCCGAGTTCAAGTCTCAGTATCGGGCATCGTATCTTTTTGTTTTTCTTTCCTTTTTTTTCCCCTCCTTGTCTTTTTGTTTTACATATGTTTCTTTTTGCAGTTTCTTTTTTTATATTGGATAAGAACGGACGATGTAGCTAAAATCATTACTCTCAACCTGAAACGGTCTCAAATTTTCCCAGACTTTCGAAGTAGATAATTATACAAGCACTGACTGAGTACGCCCAAATTACGCTATTTTCGTTTAGAACGGTGTAGCGATTCTGTTGATGGTTGTGGGTTTGAATAAGCGTTATTTGTTTTTCTTACACTGTGTCGGGCTTACATGTATATACCAGAAACAGTTTTGAAAATACTAGATCTTACCCACTGATTCAAAGTATTATATCTTTGTTTAGAAGTTGGAAGCGAGTTTAGCAAGTGTTATGAATTTCATTCGTACTGATTTTCTGCACTTAGGCAGACTGAGCGAGTTATCGTTTGTCAAACACTCGTAAACCTTACGCCGAGTACACGGCTTTAATTCCATGTGAGTTCTTTTCCTTCACAAAGAAAAAAGCTTCGTCAACTTATGCAAGCATTACTATGGGTTTCAAAGAGAATTCTGGACAATTCTGGATTTTCGCGGCCGAAGTTTTCGAAATCTCGAAACGAGAGAGACCTCATTTTTTTTTTCGAGATTTCGAAAACTTCGGCCGCGAAAATCCAGAATTGTCCAGAATTCTCTTTGAAACCCATAGTAATGCTTGCATAAGTTGACGAAGCTTTTTTCTTTGTGAAGGAAAAGAACTCACATGGAATTAAAGCCGTGTACTCGGCGTAAGGTTTACGAGTGTTTGACAAACGATAACAAACTTTTGAAGCTACGCCATGGACGATGTCGATGATCAAAATACTACATTCCCTGCGGCAGTCGAAGCTTTTGCAAAAGAAATGTTCGAACATCCCTTAATAAAATATATGTGGATGATAGGTGTCCTAGGCATTTCAAAGGTTAAAAAGAACTCCGTTCTTGTTGTCACGTTTGAAATAAAAGCTTTTAAGGGAATGCAGTCAGAAAAAAAGGGGAAAAGAAATGAAAAAAATCTTCGCAGTGAATTAAAAGACGCGATACCGATACTGAGACTTGAACTCGGGGCTTCGAACTGGTAAGCAAGAGCGTTAACCATTAGACCACCGTGGCTCTTTGTTACCAAATACAAAGGGCGCGTTCACGGCTGATTAGTTACCGTTCTTTATGTAAAAGGTGCGAACTGAACAAAGGCTATAAATCCATATGTGCATATGTCTAGGACAACATTAACGGCAACGACTGTATATATATATATATATATATATATATACAGTCGATGCCAAAAAGGTTGTCCAGCAGAACATAATATAATACTATAATATCCATTGTTTTGGGCTATTGTCTAGGCCAAAACAATAGCCCAAGACAATGGATATTATAGTATTATATTATGTTCTGCTGGACAACCTTTTTGGCATCGACTGTAATATGCCACAAGCATCCAACGTTTTAAATATATAATATTTTTTCGTCAACGTTTCCATATAACTATGTATCAATATCGTAAATACATTCTTCTTCCTATTAATATTAATTCTAGCCGCTTACTACTCAAGCAAACTCGTAAAATAGATATTTATGTATTTCCTGTGCTCCAAATATCCTCATTTATTTTTCTTGTGATAGCGGTCAACTAGAAAGCTTATGGCTCCTTTGACCTCTCTGCACATTCTTGAAATTAATAACTATTTTATTATTACCGTATATCTCTCTTTTTCTTTCTACAATTATTTTCTGGTGTAATTATCTTTAAAAAATAGTGCAAAATAAAATGAACTTGAACTTGATGTAACTAATTATTGAAATACCAATTCTAGCTAGGAAGGCAAGTAAAAAATACGAAGTTTTGAAATTTTGTAATTTTTTGGTAGTCAGTTATTGCTTAAAACTAGTGCCAGGCCTCTCTACCTAGAATCTCACATATGGCCCATTGAGAAGTCCATGGGACTTCTGTATTTAGTTTAGTGAGGCCTTGGACTTACCCTCGAGCTGACTGAGTATATTTGATGGCCCTGAGGCCAAAACTGCCCCCCTGAAAATTTCGAATGAATACTCTAGCAAACCAAGTTAAACCATAATTTGGAATAACTCATGAAGATCAACGTCTTCACCAAGTGTCATTGAAATCCGCTGATCCGTGGCCAGAATGACTATTTACACATTCATAATCGTTATTCAGCACCTACTGTCTGTAATCCTTACGCTTAAAAATTGAAAAGGTATTCAAGGGGGGTTCCATGTCCCACTCCCCTTTTTCAGGGCTAAATAACGCACTATAGCTATTCTGCGAATCCCGGTTCTGCAGCGAACTTTACCCAGCAATACAATAATACTTTTTGATACACGAATTAAATTTCGCTACTCTTTAACGTCGGTTGGGCAATGTCTTAGAAATTTCTGCAACTATCTTTACCAGCTGTTAGGTTCTTCATGAAAGTTAGCTACATGTAGCTAGCACTAACGCCGAAGCTTTTTTGCTCTGGGCGCTTTAGAGTTAAACATGGTTAATGAAATTAAGTAAATCGTGGAACACTTCTAAGAATATATTATTATATCATATAAGATGACAGATTCACTGACCTGCTCCAAGACTAGAGATTATTAGGATCGATGCCAAGAGTATCAGCACCAAGAAAACTGAAGCAAAACTTGCCATGGCTTGTCTTGTGTTTACTTTCTCTCTGCGTCTAGAAAATGGATCAATACTTGTCTTTAGCAATCAGAATGAATGTTATCAGTGAAAAATATCTTAAATGCACTACGTATTTCACTAACTACATTTCAAAGCAATGAAACGTCCTTTCGAATAAGTCAATATTTAAGAAGGGGGAGTTTCGTATTTGCGCCTTTTCTATGTCGAGCGGGAGGTAGCGGATTCAAACTCCGACCGGTCCAACACTCAGGGTCTTAAAATAACTGAGTCAGGACGGGTGCTGCCTTTAATAATACAGTAAACGGTTAGACCTTCACGTCTTCGGCTCGGATAAGGACGTAAAATCGTAGGCCGAGTAGTGTCCCCAATTAGCTAAATACATTGACACTTAAATAAAGTCACTTATACTTACTTACTTAATGTGAATTTGATGTTGCTTACGGGCGCCCTCAATTACTTACAAGACAAAATACCAAAAGTGTTGTAGAGACATATACATACATACGTACCCTCAAGCACCTGGCGCGTTGCTTTCTAACTGTCTATAAATCTTAGGCTTGGCTCCTTTATGTACATGTATGGTTTACTATAGTAGGTGAGTACGTTCTGGAATGGATGGGCACGTTCGTATCACGTAATTAACACTCTTCATACTCTCTTAGAGTATTATATTATGTTGATAGACACGGTATAACAACATAGGAATTAACACTTTAATATGTAGGCATAACCGTCAGCGGAAACCGCCTAGTCTGCCTAGCGCTTGTGTCGTGTACCTAAATTGGAAATCCGTGAGACTGAACTAACTGATACTTCCCGCGCTTTAGTTGTTTACGTCGAATGAGCGGAAGTATCATTGACATATTTTTGCATCGTATTTCACGTGCGTGAGCTACAGAAGAGAACATTTGGTATCAGGTGATCGCTTTGAAGTAAATTCGATTTTATTTGAGACAGAGAGAACAACTTCAGTGGAATTATAAGCTTGTAATGTGATTTACCTGTTGATTCCGTAACTACGTCATGATTGTATACGTAGTGGAATTCTCTCCTGTTGTTTGGACTGTCGAAAATCTCTGCTTGACTTGAGCTACCGCCATGGCCATGCCAAAGGTCAACACAAGAGCAAGAGAAATAATTGGAACTTTCAGCGAATTTCCATACCCTAAACTCGATAAATCTCGACGTTTTATACATCAAAATGCTGGAAATTTATTCTCCTGCTTGGATGTGACGGTAAGAAGTCAGTTCAAGCACGCGTATTCAAGCTAAACTCAGTTTTTCTCTGCTTGGTGGTTCTTAAACCAGTAATGCCTTGTAAAAATTCACTCCAACCAGCGTAATAAAATTCAAATTTGTCATGTCGAAATCATAACATAATCACTCCAAACAGTTACCTGTCGCAGATTAGATGTTTACTAAAGGCTGGTTCTCATATCATCGTTCCGATCGCTTGATTCGTGACGATTATATGGGAACCAGCCTTTAACTTAGACTCGAGGGTACGGAAGACGTTAAGAATTATTTTATTCGCTAAAAATGGCAAAATAGCTCCCGGAAACAGCCGAATCAGTACCTAGATTCATTCTGGTGGCTTAACGGAGGCTATTTCGCCTTAGGAATCCAACGTCTTCTGTTGAATGAGAAAATGACATTAGTCTAATATCACTTTTGCATTGACGAAATAAATTGGTATACATACAATAGACATGTAATGCTAAGATGGTACTAATATCAATGCTGATAGGTTAAATAATAACTTCCTCTTTATGCCTTGTGTCTTGCCAGACGCGAATTCGATAGGACTATCGAATTCGCGTCTGGCAAGACACAAGGCATAAAGAGGAAGTTATTATTTGACCTATCAGCATTAATATTAGTTCCATCTTAGCATTAACTATCGAATTCGCGTCTGGCAAGACACAAGGCATAAAGAGGAAGTTATTATTTAACCTATCAGCATTGATATTAGTACCATCTTAGCATTACATGTCTATTGTATGTATACCATATTTGTCGTCAATGCAAAAGTGACTTCATAAATTAACGAAATAATTTGGCTTCATAATCTAACGAAATAATTTGGCCAAACTGACCCTGATGAGGCATATCAAAGTCATTGCGTACAAATGACTTTGATATGCTATCGACTTTGATATGCTATCGATATCCGGTGACTCACTTCCGGTATCGGACCAGTCAAATCACTCGAAAATACATGGTTTTTGGTCTGTCATGAAACAAGAGCCCATCTGGGCTTTCACTCGGGTCACATGAGATTGAAGATGAAATATACTTTCATTTGAAATCCTCTTAGTAATAACCAAAGGGAAGAATTATTAGCTGAATTGAGCAGTCTTTAGGAGTGGCCGGTAGCGCGGTGACTTTCATTCTCTGCTCCCCTGGTATATATGTAATTTCTGCTGTTCTGTTCAGACTGCAGGTTCCGACTACTAATAGATGATTGTCTCAAATGTATGTTTATATTTGTACCATATTATAAGTTATATCCTGTCCATCCTGTGATGGAGCTAGCTATGTTAATTTGTGTGCCTCTATGTAACTTTATCTGCTGTTCTTGCCATTACGAGTCCATCTTGGTATTTGTTGGATTAAAGATTATTTACTGAAATGCCTGTTGGTTATTACTCGGGCTGCCTGTGGCAGCACAGCACCGAGTCTTAAAATGCAAGTCGTTTTTTTTTTTTTTTTTTTTTTTGTTGGGTGTCGCAAAATTTCTGCGCATGCGTTAAAGGTCAAATTCACACCAATCAGATTGCACTGTGCTGGTCACGCAACAATCGCCAGGTTAATTTATTTACATAATTTAATACAGTAAAGCAAGATGGCGGAAGACCCGCGAGGAACTTTCTCTCTAATTTGGAGTCTCATCTCTCAAATGTAAGCGAAAGCCTTCCAACAGGCTCAGGATATTTCAACTGGCGCTATTGTCGGAGCCGAAGGACCGCGTTTTTTACCCAGATGGCCAGTGATTTTATTATACGACACGTACGACGACCTGAAGCCAGTGTAGGGGCCAGGATCCGGAAAGCTAAAATTCGAAGAAATACATATTGGAATCTATAAGCCATCGGCTCGCTGTGCTGCATTTAAAACATCCGAGGAGAACATCTTATTTTGGGTGAAGGCACTTCAAGACCAATATTATGAGTCTCTTAAAAACTGTCAGAGATTTAAATTTGCCGTAAGTTGGATCAGAGAGTATTGAGATCAAGTTATTTCGTTCCAGCGAGGATATTGACCTAGCGGAAACGGTACAAGCTGTCGAAGGATTTTACTTATAATCATCCACGTCTACTTAACAACAGGAATAGTTATGTGCCAAGGCATGGGCAAAGATAGAGTTTCCCAGATTACAGATGAAAGTAGAGAACTTAATGAACGAAGAAACAGAGGTCACGCGCGACATGCTTGATAACATGAACATGTTCAACACTTTATGTTATACTAAGAAAACAAAACAAATTACAGAGCCTGCAATTTCACAAGTCAATGAAAACCCCAAAGAGCCTGTAGTTTTGGATCAACATATCCTTGAAACTCCAAAAGCAACATACAGTCAAATTCAAACCGGAAAAGACGGAATTCTTTAGATTCTTCACGAGGATAAAAATATTTGTTAGCCCGCAATAAGAACTCTCTCGCTGCTTTAACGACCTTGATTTGTAACATGGAGGCTGACCTAACTGATATGGGTAATGAATTCTTACTCTCGTCACATCAAAACACGAATCAAGAAACCAAACTCAGTCATTTGGAAGACAAATTAGTGCAGCAAGATAATATATACAAGACCGAAATCAAGATGCTGTCATCTCGAATATATTATTGACCTAGAAGTTGAAAATGGCGAGTTGAAAGCGGATATAACTTAAAGCTGAGATCCGACTTTCAAACTTAAAAAAAAAATCAAGAATACAAAAAAGAAGACAATGTTACTACCCAACCTACTGAAGCTTATCAGTTTGTTCAAGAGCCATATTTCTTACATGACAACCCGATCCCTATTCATCAGAATACATTTTCTGTGCTAAATGACGAGAGTTTACAATCACCTGACCGACAACCCACTACTAAAGAAAGGGACCATGAAGTACGGTAGTACGGTTAATTCTCGGGTTCAAAACAATGAATATATGCCTGCTCAAATGCAGTGTGTTAAACGAATAAGTAGTGTTTAAATTAAAAGGTCAACATACGAGAAAAAGAAAACTATTAAATTACATATATACTAGGGGAGCAGAGAATGAAAGTCACCGCGCTACTGGCCACTCCTAAAGACTGCTAAATTCAGCTAATAATTCTTCCCTTTGGTTAATATTAGAGGATTAAGAGGATTTCAAATGAAAGTGTATTTCATCTTCAATCTAATGTGGCCCGAGTGAAAGCCCAGATGGGCTCTTGTCTCTAATTAAAAGCTTTACCCTCATTCCCAAAACTTCAGTCTGCTCATTATATTACAGAACTATAAAGGGAATTGTTGGAAGCCTTTAATTTCTCGAACCAAAACCTCGGCCGTGAGAGGTTTCTTGTTTAGGTTTACTTCGAGAGTTGAATATTGCTTGGCTCATCATAAATTAATTCTGTGCTGAGTGTGTTTTTGTGGCTTCGTGTTGGCGAGTGACAGTGTTGCTCTCACAGTTCAGGAGTTCAGATGTCTTCAGACTTCGATAGAGGATAGTAACCCATAACTGCTCAACCACAGTATATATATTTGTTAGTAAATCGCTCAGTATACTTCGATATATTAAAATATCAGCTATTCAGTATACCTGTGTATTAAACGTACACAGGTCTCGATACGAGATCGGGTAAACCAGCCAAAAACACGGTCGAAAATATTTTAGTGTTGGCCTACCGATCACGGTGTTTCCGTTGGTATGTTATTATGACGTACCGAGAGTAAAATGAAATGTGGCATAAAACCTGCCTACGAAACGTACCTCAAAGTTCAGGAGTTCAGAATAGCGTCCGCAGAATCTGGCGACTGGACTGGAGAGAAATCTATTAGCACCAACAATTAATGCATAATTTAACGCATGCGCAAACATTTAGCTGCACGGAACAAAAATAACGGCCTGCAGATTTAGACTCGTGCCTGCCACAGGCAGCCCGAGTAATTATATACCCTGTTCAGGACAGAGAGGCCAAAATCCGTACCCTGTCCAGCGGCACGTCTCCGTATAGGCCACATAAGTATATATCACCAGGAGCCCATTACCAGGAGCGTACCTATGTGATGGGTAGCGCCCACAGCAAAGTAGACGATGTGGCTATTTATAGTCGCGAAGTTCTGGTATGCGATTATGCGATTTTGTTCTCTTGCGCTTTAGTATTTTTAGCAGTTTGAACCGTGTTAATTACAATTTTTCAGTGCATCCTGATTGCCGGTTAAAAGTGACGGCCTTTGTTTCTTCTCGTGGGAAACACAAAGCTAAAAATAGCTACGTCATCTGTTCTGTTGTTGGACAAACCTAATTTGGGAGATGCACGCTCCTGGTCTGATTGGCTCCTGGTAATATATACTACTCAAACACGATTTGTCATTTGGAATACACCTCATTCATAAGGGCGTGGTCTCTGTATTTAATCAGTTCAATGTATGAAAAACAACATCCTTGCCATGCGAAAGAGCATGCCAACATTGGTGATTGTGTAGAATTTGAGTGTTGTAGCATAACAGGCTGTAAAGTTACAGCGATTTGAAATTAGAGAGATTTGTATGAGAAATACTACGTAGGCCTTTCCAGCCTCGCTTTCATGTATTTTCTACATTTAAAATGCCAATAATTCGACAGCAATTTGAAACATTGCTTTCAAACTGTGGTCAATTACTAATTTAGGTACGATCTTTCATGTGGCAGCAATAGTTTCTCTGTATGCATTAATCTTCCAATTTATGCAAATTAGGTGGCGGCCATTATGAATGAGGTCTATAGGTTCTATATTTACGGTTACTGTTTCTGACCTTTACAAAATATATTTTATAACGAGAAAGAAAATAAAAAGTATCGTTTTCAAGCTAGGAATCTTTAATGATGAGGCAATGTTTTGTGCTCTCCGAACATTGTATAACATCTCGAACAAATATTTGTTTCATGCAAATTGGACGAAATTCAATGCCCTTGTTATATTTATTAATAGATTCATCAGAACGGTTCATGTTTACATGTAATGCCATCGTGCCAAATAATTAATAAAGTGAAGGGAATAATCATTAGTTCAACGCCGTTCAAACGGCGTCAACGTTATTGTTAAAGTGAGTAATTGAATGCCATGACTATTACATTGTTTGCTTTTCCTCTTCACGGCTCCAAGCTCGACTTCTAAATCTGTTCCGTTCTTCTTTAATCCCTTGTTTTCCTTTCATTTCGCGTTGTCTTTGTCCTCGTGATTCCTTCTCGAGTTCTTTTTCAATATATCCGTGTATTTTTCTTTCCCGTTGTCTTTCCCTCTCCATGGTTTTACTTCGCTGTCGAAGTCCATGATGGTCGTTTCGTTCTTTCTCTTCCTCTCTCTCTCTTCCTCTCTCCCTGTGTCTTCTAGGACGCATTTCTCTTACCGGAATCTCTTCCCATTGCAAAGGAATAGCTCCCTGATGAACTTGTTCTGCTTTCTTCAATTCTCGTTCGTTCCTTTCTCGCGCCCTTTCCCGTTCTCGTTCTCTTTCTCGCTTCGTTTCTCTTTCTCGTTCCCTCGCTCGCTCTTTTTCTCGCTCGCGTCTACTCTTTTCCATTCTTTCACGTTCTCGTTCACGTTCACGTTCTCGTTGTCGTTCTCGTTCTCGCTTACGTTCACGTTCTCGTTCACGTTCACGTTCACGTTCTCGTTCACGTTCACGTTCTCGTTCCCTTTCTCGCATAACACTTCGTGGTACATGTATTTCCCTCAGTTCTTTCACTTCTTCCTCTTCTAAAGGTAACTCAATTTCAATTGATTTTGGCAGAACATGAGGAGCCTCTTCTAAAGTTTCCTTTTTATCTTCTTGGTTCCTTTCTCGCGGGAGAGGAACAGCACCGCATATTACAACAACAAGAAATAGGACGCAAAGCGACCTGGATAAACCTGTATAGATAAAAGTCAACCAAAGCATTATATCAAGCTGGAGTCGATGTAAAATTCGGTAACGTACATGTACTCATCAGTTAACAAGACTTTGCACTCAAATATTTCAATCTCAGATAATGAATATCTTGATCGGACATAAAGAAGGAAGTACATTTAATGAACGAATGAAGCGTACTCGTAAACTGATTTTATGTACGCTAGCTTCGGAATATCTATTCATATACGTGTCTCACGCAAAGTTCTTAGATCAACTAAAAAGTGATGATCTCACACGATGCTATTCACCCGGTGGGGGGAGGGGTACTCCTGTTTATGACATAATATATATGTGCGGTGGGTCAGGGTTTGGACCTGGGTTCGTTTCTACAAAAAGTAAGGCAATAAGGGTTTTGGAGCCCTTTTTGGGGTCAAACATGGTTAGGGTTTGAACCTCATGGTCGCACAAACCTACCCATTTATCACAAAAGTCCCCCCTCCCCCCCTCCCCCCCTCCCCCCAGAGCTCTTCACCCCCCCAAAAATAATACATCTATGAAAACTCATTTCAAATAAATTTGGTGGGGGAAATTAGAACCAGAGAGTTTGGCCTTCGTTTTCAAAGAGCGTTTGCCATGTTTTGATTATTCTATTGTTTTTACATGAATTGGGAATTCTTTCTAGATAAGTTGAGCATCTGGATACCTATGAATGGCTTTTTTATTGGAAATATATGATTTATTTAGGGAATTAGTAAAAACAACATGTTATCGTAATTTGGAGGGAACATTTATCTTGGTGAATTTGCTCGGCGACATCTAACAGAAGAGTCGACGCCAAAATTCGGCTTTTAAAAACGTATCCCAACAATACACGAATCCCTATAAATGTTGTCAGTTTGTAATAACCTGGAATTAACCCGTGAAAAAAAAACGGCCGCCATTATTACTCAGTTTGCAATCGAGCGATTGCGGTCTGTTCATGAATGACGTCATCCAATCAAAAGGTACACCGGCGACAGCGACAGGAAGGCATTTTTACGGTTGAAAGTTTGAAGACAAACTCTCTAGTCGGTCCTACATAAAATCTACGCTCCCTTTCTGTATGCCGTAAAGTAGTTACGTTTATTGCTATGAGTTGATTCAATGACATCATCCTATTCTAAATCGAGTAATGGCGGACAGTCGCCGGAACGCGAAATTACGCGGCTATAAGATTTGACAGGGTGGGTATTTAGTATACTTTTAGTTTCCGAAATATGAAGAGAACAGGTAAAGTGTATTTTAATCGTATAGTGGCACTCGTAGCATTCATATCTCCCCATAAGTTGAAATACGCTTGAAAACTAAAGAGAAATTATGCCTTGAATCGAAAGTGTAATCAACACTTTTTGTTTCAATGAATTGCATAATCATTTCATAAATATTTCCAATTTTGTTCCCTATACGTTTAAAATCTTGAAGATTGCCTCTAAATATTTTTCAGGCGCTGCAGTGGTAAGCATTTACGGTTCATTACATTGGCTCAAGCCGTTTTGTTGTTGTTGTTATTTAAGTGAAAATCATTGAAATATATTTTCATCATGAATTTCTTACTAAAATATAGGAGAGATGGGAAAAAAACTCTGACACGAGATTAAAGAAATCACATGATAGAAAGACAATTTAAATCTCATGTACTGATCTAAGCAGGGAAATAGCTTGTTTAGATTCCTCGACTCTCAGTTCTAAGTCTTGGCATAAATACACAATGTATATCACACAATGGCTGTAGCAAGTATTTGAACACAATAATCTATACACCCGAAGGCTCTTCATTTTGGAATTTCGGGTCCGCTTTGAATTTAATTGCACCAGGTTTTTTCCTTGGGTATCAAAACATAACTTATATTGCTGATATATTGATTTGAAAGAGAACGGAATTGGAATTGCCAGCCTACAGAACAAAAAGTTTGGTCTCCTTTGTTTATAGTTCTGTCTAAGCTGTCTGTATGTTCATAAATATTATATTTAGGTTATACCAAGGTTTGAAAAACTAAGTACAGGCAATGAGCGTGAGCTTAAAATTGTAAAATATTGAAATGACTACAAATACGTTAATAAAATATATTTTGCCGTTGGCACAAAAGGTTTTATAATGGCGGGCGTTGCGAGGAAAAGTATGAAATTCAATGAATTTCAAGTGAAATAGAAATTTTTGAAAATTACACGTACGTATTACTTTGAAATAAGAGATGGAATTGTGAATGTTTAAATAATCAGAATTACTTCTTTACCTCAAGGAAATCTATTATAAATCCTTTGCGGTTGATATACAATAGAAATCTTTCGCTAGGAATTATTTTGAAATTCACCATTATATACCTTTATGGTGCGATAACCTGAATCTCTTCACAGAAGACAACATTTAGGAAATTCAAAATATTCGATAACATTTTGAGGTGTTCGTTAGAACTAGCAATGAAGTACTTTTGAATCTAAGAGACAAATGCATGATAATGAAGATAACATGTCAAGCAGTTGAAATATGCTATACCTTATTTTGTGTATAGAACTTTAAGTATTTCCTCAAATCAATTCCGAGATATACCCTATTGATGAGAATGTTGAAAACGCTGTAAGAATCAATATTGCGAAATATATAGGGTAACCTTATACAACTGAGTCTAGTTAAAATGTAGGTATTAATAACGAAATCCAAAAACATTGAGGAAAAATTGATGAAATGTGAAACTTAAGTTTAAGGGATTCAACTTGGAGAAATAAATGTCTAACCAAATATGTCTAATAAATATCTCGTCATAGTAAAATATCTAGTTTGGCTTACCTCCCATCTCTGTAGTTCAAATGTTTTGTCGCTTGGCTTGCAGCTGGCTCTGTTTTTAAGCTGTTTTGACTTCGCTGGGGGGACCACACACAATGTCTTTAATTTCAAATCCTACGCCCGTCATGTGTACCATCTGCAATATTCTCATTTGTCTAATTGTTTTTTTTGTTCTTATACGAAGCATAGCTGCCGTTTGCGGGTAATTGAACATTACTCGGGAAATTAGACTTCACGCGTACTATACAAATAGCTCATTTTACTTCAACGTGGGAAATGTGTACTGGATGGAAATAAACGTGCTGCAAAACGTAACATCAGGGGAAATAAATTTTCCACCTAGTAACATAAATTACCATAAAACTAGTTCGGCAAAACGGTAGAAATCAATGAAGGGCTTCATCAATTAAATGGCAAATCAAGATTTTTTTAGAATGAGAGACGCGGTATACTTGATATACATATATAATGTGAAAGAGCACATGTGTGCCTTGAGTGGCCGTCGGCATACTAGTCCGCCGTGTTACCCGCCACTACACCATCAGGCACAACCACGCTGTAACCCAGACGATTGATGGTGTTATCGTGGAACGTAGGTAACCGTGGGTATTCCCGACATTTTCTCTTTTGGTGTCGAAATGGGAAGCCTAACTTCAACCTAGCTTTCAACCTAAGTATCAGAAATTGATTCACAGGCAAACAAAGGCTAATCTAGTAATCGCTAGGTTAAAGGATCGGACTGAAATGATATATATTTATTATATAATTATATATTAAAAAAATAAATTTGCTTTTTATCCTATAGGTTTTATATATTAAAGAAATATAATGGTGAAAAGGAAATATAAGAGGGGCTTCCTTTAGAAGTTTCTTCATTATTCACACCTGCGTTTAATGAGCGGCTCAAAAAGCCGTTACTTAACGGCGCATAATAATCATAACTTATTAAAAGCCTTTCATTTTAGAAGCTTCTCACCCCAAAGTTTTTCATTTTCACACATTTTAGAATCCTAAGACTTATTTCAATCAAATGAGACATTTTACTTCTTATATTGTACCGATTTTGGATCATGTAACTAGTATTCAGGCGCTCCGTTCGACTTTGAATTTAATGTTGTCTGTTGACGACTCCGCTCATTTGGTGCAAATCTCAATCGCGCTTAAACTCTTACCTTATGATTACTGCTGGAACCAATCGCCCACGCCTGCCTAAGGCGACACTGCAGAGAATCAAATATATATTCTGCGAACCCAGCTGTCTTAGAGTTCGAAGCTGTAGTTTTTCACTCAGGAGATTTATGATAAAACAAATCTTAATTTTCAAAAATAAAAATACAAGGGATTTTAAAACACTGATTGCCGTGTTTGTTACAAGACTTAACCACCCTCGCTAGTGAAATTCTCTAAATTGAAAAGTAATCTGGACCCCTTGGTGAACTAACCCATCCTTTTATATATAAAAAGAAAACAATCATTTATGCTAAGTCCTAAAAATATCATGTTTACAAACAGCTTACGAAGACTCTGAATAAAATATTTCGTTGGAGCCGGTTGTCGTTAAGAAATATCAGATAGGATTGCTTGGAATGACTATAAGAGTAGAACTAACTTTTAAAAATAAGTTTGGGTAAGAGAGCTGTCACCAAAAACATTCAGCTGAAAACACATGATTTGGGAAACTAAACCTACGCAGAACATACGCGGCATATGAAGAGCTAGTCTAAGATGACAGGCTTTTTGTGTAATTTACGTACAGGATTATTAAGCCCAGTTTTACTTTAATGATATTTATTGACTGCGCAACAGTGGGCTGGTATATCTTTTATCGTATAGGCCTTTCAAAAGGTAAACTCTTTTGTTGTATTCGAAATTATGTCAATCAATCAAGTCGTCTAATTTTTCCTATGTAAAATCGTGTACATCGCGGAATACTAGATTAGGGTATATTTTAAGAGACGAAAATACTCATAGTTTTTGTCACCTAAACTATCTTCTATTCACTTCACCAAACGTGGTCGTTTTAGTTTTTATATAACTAACACCGCTAAGATCTGTCTTTTAGTTTGAGCAGTGTTTCACAAAACTCAAATAATATACATTATAATATAAATCATGGGATCATCCTAAAAATGCGCAATTTCATTGGATGCTCAGCGTGCTTGATTTGCTTATATATATATAAATGCACGCTCGAGAAAAAAAATCAAAGCAAAACGTACCGGTGATTGTTTTTCGCGAGTTTAATATGGATAACGGGGATAATTTCATAGACTGGGAAGACAATATGTTCGACTATGATATGTTAAGGTCTGTCGAAGAAGAGGAAAATAAAAGTCGCTTCCCAAAACAAAAACAAAAAGATCGAGATAATTTAGCATCGGCTTTGTGCTCTAAAGCGACCACAAAATGGGCTGTTTGAAGTTGAGAAAAAGAATGTCACATTCTACTGAATACAGTGCTACTCATTGAGAGTTTGATATAAAAATTGATTGAAAATAAGAAAAATGCGGATTTTCTAACAGCCTGGTGTATTATTACTATTAAACGAGAGGAAAGTGACAATACAACAACAAGACATGAGTCACCAAGATCTCGACGATAACTTTAATACGGCCGTTTTATGCTGAAGCCAGAACAGTGAATGGCAAAGAATACAATAGGAGTTATCTGGCTTCATGTAGAAATTCGTTTACGAGGTTCCTGAATGTTCCTGAATGAAAAACGGCCGACATAACCCAGAATTTTGGAAGAGTAGATCATGCGGCCATGCCAACGAAGAGAACCTCAAAAGCTACGCAACACGGCCATCAGAGCAACAATTAAAACACTGTTCCTTGGGATGAAAGAAACACTGTTCCTTGGGATAAAGAAAATATCCTTCTTCATGACCACATAACTATAATTAAACAAGTGTCAACGGATGCAGTTGTTGTAGAAAAAAGTCAGCAATCCTCAACTCACGTGTCCAACTCAGCTCAGTGCTGCAAATTCGCTAACGCTTTCTCTGTAAATGCTTTTCCATCAGGCATTTTCAACACTATCACAATGTGCAGATTAACGTCGCCTGTGCTGACCAGAAATTGTAAAAATAACTGAGCACTTGCCGGCTCCACAGGCAGCCTAAGCTCTATTTTTGTGTCATTTAAAAGCAACTCATTGAGGGATTTTACAGCAGCATTACGATCCATGCATGTGACAGAAGTTAATAAAATGTAAGAAATCAATACAATACGAGTACGAGTACGATACGAGTGGATTTTCGGCGATCGCCATCGTTGGATGCGTCAGGTCGAAGTCGCCAGCCTTGCTATTTTCTATTACAGTTGGGACGGTGAATTGGAAATCTTGTTAAAGTGGCTAAATGACCCCAGGAGTACACAGGACAATCAAAAAGACAACTTTGAAGAGGTATATAATCTTTAATTCAGTACTGTATTGATTTCTTACATTTTATTAACTTCTGTCATGGATCGTAATGCTCTGAAAAAAAACCTCTGAATTTCTAACGAGACCTGAAACAACCATGGGGCTGATCAAAGCCAGGTCCCGGCTAATCCACAGATCGATAGAATTGGAATTTAGCATGTTGGTTTTTGCGGAGTGAGAAAAACCGGAGAACCTGGTGAAAAACCCTCGGAGCAAGGGCGAGATACCAACAAACTCAACTCACATATGGCGCCGCGTCCGGGTTTGATGTAAAATCTGTAAAATGCTTCTGAAAAATCTCGCAATGAGTTGCTTTTAAATGATACAAAAATAGAGATTGGGCTGCCTGTGCCGGCTCTTGTAATTTCTGTCTTTCACTTTTATCTTGACAATGTTTTCTTGCAGGTTATTTCATCCAATAAGAAAGGAGCTTTCAGAACGTCAATGTCAAGTTGTCACAATTGAACCAATCAGCGACGAAAAATGTTGTAAACAAGTCAAGTAGTAAAATGGGATTTCGCTGTCGTCACGGTTTGCCTTTAGATTTTTACGCGGGTTATTAGACACGGCTTACTTTCCTTCCTCCAGATTGAATTAAGTTTATATAATACACCAAATGAAAGATGGCTCTCCTTGTTCTATAACAAAATAATGCACTTTCGATGTCTTGAAATGCTGCCAAATGCACTCGCGTTCCGCTCGTGCATCCACAGTTTTTCAAGACCTCGAGCGTGCATTATTTTGTTATAGAACAAGGAGACACATCTTTTATTTGTTAAATTCATTACAAAGTTAAATATATTAGTTATTCTGTGTACAGTGTGTGTAAATATGCCAGTTCATCACTGGCTGAACATTACCCAATGACCCTGAATAATGGTTTACAAGCTATAACCCGGGGGGGGGGGGGGGGGGGGGGGTGTGTACTCCCTATAATGGACTATACGGGGAGGCTCCGCCTGAAAGGGGTACCTTTTCAGGCTGGAGGTATATAAAAGGGTAGGGATTTCACGAGTCGAAGTATAGAAAAGGGTAGGGAAAACTGTCATTTACGTATTTAAAAGGACATTTCAAGATATCTCGAACAGACGCACCTAACGGCTGATTCATCCAAGTATTTTAAGGGTTACTCAAGTGAAAAGGCATATGACAGGGTTACCTTTTCTGTCAAAAATGGTATATAAAATCTTCTTACTGAGTACCTATACTCGATCCAGGCCTTATATATTATGTGACGTTTTGGTTGCTGTCAATCACTGGTGGCTCCGTTATTTACATCGACTCTCATTGGATAAAATGTGAATGAAAACGAGGCATTTGTTGAATGAATGGCTTAGACGTTAAATAGGCCTTTTGCAGGAAACAGTCACGTGCTGATATAATAGTCACGTGCTGACATAATACAGTCACGTGCTGATATAATACAGTCACGTGCTGATATAATACAGTCACGTGCTGATATAATACTTCGTTAACGAATGAATTGAGCTCGTTATCTCCATGGGAAAGGCGTTGCCATGGATACTGGATGGCCGAGCTATCTTTAAAAACGCTGTTTTAGAAAGATCGACAATCCGATTGGAGGTGAAAAATAGCATTTACAAACAGGTTTTGCTAATAACACTACCGATCTCGTACAAGTGCCTTTAAATATATGAATTAAGATTTTTTGCCACCCAGTACAACCACGTGATTGCATTCCTGTAAAAGGTCCATTAGCCAATAAGAATACACGCTGGGTTACATGACGGCAGCCCATAGTAGCGCTGTAATTCTGTTTTTTAAATTTATTTTAGCAGAAGTACCAACCTAAAACTCGCAGTTGTACTCCTAGCCTGCGCGCGCAGCCAGGCGTTCTAGGGGCAATAGGGTGAGAGAGATCAAGGAACGCCTGCAACAACACGATTGTTCTTTGCATAAATGTCCCGCATCTCAGCTTTGACAACTTGAATGTCAAAACGAACCAAGCAAAATACTACGGAAACCATTCTCGAAATCAGATAGACATTCGTCTGAAGAGTTGTACATGTCTAGACGGTAATGTGGTCTCACACTGTAACGAACACTGCTAGAGATATGTGGCTATGATTTAAAGTATTTTAGTATGAATAAAGGAAAAACATTTGATCAGGTACTGATAAATTAAACCGCATACATCGTTCGTTACTTTACAGTACGAGACCACACTGGTCCCTTGTGTCTAGACGGGTCGCGCCGACTGTCTACACCGGCGAAAGTGTAGCCCAGTGACAACTCCACAGCATGTAAAATGATTTCAGCCTATGGGATTTTTTGTTGTAGGCGTTGTTTTTCCTCTCTCGTCCCATTCCCACTCCAACGTTTTTTTCCCTCCTTTCTCCTCCTTTCTGCTCAGAGGTGCCTTCAGATGTTTTCGGTTTGCAACTCTGTCCGCAAAAACGTCGTATACGTAAGAACTTTATCTGAACTTTATATCAATGACGCAATTTAGACACCCAACAGTCCCATATTAATATTTACAAAACGAAATAAAGAACATCATTAAATCGCCTTTGTCTTGAAGTATTATATTCCTGGTCCAATACTTTAACTTCTGTTTTTCCTCCTTCGACAGGTTTCCCGCCACGGGGGTAATGCTTACCACTCGGTGAGCCACTCAACTACAGGAACTAGTGGGGAACAAGCTCAAGTCAGCAGCAAATGTGAGAGTTCTCTGAATTCAAAGCCATGACCCGGCTAATCCACAGATCGAATTGGAATTTAGCGTGTTGGTTTTTGTGGAGGGAAGTAAACCGGAGAACTCCGCGGAGAGAAACCCGACGAGCAAGGGCGAGATACCAACAAACTCAACTCACATGTGGCGCCGCGAATGGGAATCGAACCTGGGTCATAGGTGAGAGGCGAAGCGCTTAACCACTGCGCCACCCCGGCTCTCCTTGAAATTTCACTTGAAATTTCACTTACAAGACTGTTATTTAGACTGAAGAGGCTCAGTGTATACTGTTATATTTTATGTGATTTTATCATAAGTAGCAATACTTTTACATTTTACTACATGTTTTAATTGTTCTTAAGCATATTACGTAACTTAGATGATGCCATTAATTTTGTAATTATATGTTGAAAGCCCGATTGGGAAGCAATGATAGTATGTAAGTCATTATGACTTACTAAAAATTTGTCACTTGGGTTTTAAAAACCCTTTAATCATTGTATCATTAAAATGGGAGCGTTGTTATGTAGCCTCCTCCGCAGCCATTTCTAAGTATCGGAAAAACCGCGCAAAAATCGTGAATTGGGTTACCTGTGACTCCGGGAGAGAAGAGGAGGACTGGGAAGGGGAGGAGAGAGAAAAATGAGGAAAGAGATCCTTTCTCTCTCACTTCTCTCTCGGCTCCCTATCTTTTCTTCACCTGCCACAGGGAGCCCATAATCTGATTTCTTCGAAAATTAGAGATGCCTGCGGAGGAACATCGTCTGTCAGTACTTGTAAGTGGATGTCAGTAAGCCTTCCACATACTGGCCAGCATTGACCGGAGGGTACTTGTTGGAGCCGTCCAGACACGTAATGATCGTCTCAGGGTCAGGCATGCAAAAGAACACGATTGATCTTCGGTTGTTCGCTCGCTTGATTTCTTCTACCGGTATGACAACTCGGTGAAGCTAAAACCAGGAAAACAGTATATATAACATTGACCGTAACTGCGCATTGTTATTGGTTAAACAAAACATGTTTTATCATGGCACATATGTTGTATTGTTTTGAACTACTTGTTTACTCTCATCGCGCTCGTAAATCCATATCATAAAAGAATTAAAGAAGCCTTAATCACGTATTATACTGTCAGGAATGTTCTTTTAATATTTTTTTCATGCCGTGTTTTTGACTAAAGCTTAATCATTATTTGTTACGGTGATTTCGGCTTTAGTTTTTTGGATCTCTCTGCGAACGTTGGCAAAATTGAAATAGTAGTTAGGTGACATACATTTCTATGTATTGACGAGTCTTACAGATTTTACGTTGGCGATAAAATTTAAGTTGATTTGGGCGATTTGCGGTTAGGTGGATTTAATTTCTGAATGATGTATGTTAGATCGGGATATACTCATTTGATGTTCGTGATATGAGATTTTCATGGCTAACTCGCTTAATATTGATGACAGGTGGCTCAAACTTTGACAGTCATGGTATTTGGTACCCACAAATCTCGGTAACGATGACTTCAACGGGCACGTGATTTTAAGTACATGCTGTCAGGCGGCTCAAACTTTGACATACGTCGTATTGGGTCCCCATGAATCACTTAGCGGTGATGTCGTAACGATGACGTCATCGGTCATGTGATTTCTAATGCCAGCCGGCTCAAACTTTGACAGACATGGTGTGAGGTCCCCATGAAACAAGCGAAAATCGATCTTGTGATTGACCTTGATTGAGCATATTTCCTAGTATGAATTAGCTTTAAAACACTTTATTGTTTTATTATTACAACAGAATACGAAATTCTATATCTATTTCATAGTGCCCCAGGGTACACCAAACTAGCTATTTGTGTTAATAATATCAGAATACTCTTAAATTAGCTTGTCTTCGTTGTTCTCGTCAAATATATTGAAGAAAACTGCAGATTCCGCTTTGTACGGTCTAATTGTCGTGCATTCTTGGAATAATTATATAATAATGCCACTTTTAAAATTGTTGTTGTTCCATGAAAAGGCAAACTTATCAAACGTCATCGATAACTATCATTAAAATATAAGCAATACTAATCATACGCCAGATTTAAAGCCGAAAGTTATAAAGGTTTATACTCCGAATATGCTAAATAAATGATATGACGTAAAACATACAGGGCCTCACATCTTATACGAAAACGTGCTGGAAGAGAATTTAACGTCCATTTGTTATCCATATTTTATAAAGAGCCATGTTATATTTGAAGCTTATATCAGTGATTTACCAAATATTACAGAAAATTATCTGTTTTACGTTAGTATGAGTATATTCAAAATATAAACCTTTATAACTCATAGACGCAACAATCAAATTAAGAAATATTTTACTATTTAACTATTACTTAATATACAATATAATCGATTTTAATGATTAAAAATGGGCTTATATGCCCTTTAACTTCCTAGCGGACTGACAGGCTTACACTAGCTTTATGGGAACTAGTTATCCATTTACTTACAGTAGACTTGAGTCGGTCTGAGGTCCACCTCTGCAACAAGTCTGCGATATTTACGAGTACGGTGCCCCTGATTGGCATGGCCGGTATGAATTGTCCCTCCTTGTTAGCGACCTTAGGTGAGAACGATAGGCTTCTCATTATTTGTTCTAATCAGCGGACATTTTTAAGATACTGATTATAAATGCCAAGGAGACTGGCGAGGATAAAAAATGGGAATAAGGTGTTGTTATTCAGAAACTACTTGACATATTGATTATTGTTATTGTAAAAGTCATTAATAATTCATAAGGATGCTAACCAATCCAAACGCCGCTTTTTAGTCACATGGATACCTCTGTATATCCCCATAGCGTATCAGCTACACCGGATCAACTAAGCTAATTAGTATTCTGTAAATCGGATACAGAATACTAAATAAGCTAATATCCTGTACCTGATACTTAACATATAGATTCCATTCTACCGTGCGTCTGTCCTCTTAGAGATGCACAGATGACGTCACAACGTGAAGAGAACAAAGAAGTGCGCCACGAGACGCAGTCGAGTAACGTAACTGATGTTCTCTTCACGTTATGACGTCATATCTGTGCATCTATAAGAGGACAGATGCACGGCAGAATGGAATCGCAAACTAGCAACTATGAAAATATCCAATCATAACGAGTTG
Organism: Actinernus sp. WN-2022; assembly: GCA_030867875.1. Taxonomy (NCBI): domain Eukaryota; kingdom Metazoa; phylum Cnidaria; class Anthozoa; order Actiniaria; family Actinernidae; genus Actinernus; species Actinernus sp. WN-2022. The sequence continues at coordinate 6,332,715 of JAOWCC010001729.1, forward strand.
AGAAATTGGTTGCGCGCGCTCATGACGTCATGATCCCTGTGTGTGTCATCTCTAAAAAGAGTCAAATTCCGCGTGAAAATTTACAGACAATGTATTGAAAACTGAAAACACGATTGCACGTTTCCCAGCACAGCTACTTCCCTCAAATTTCGATCAGTAAATCTTTTACCTGGTATGTGAAGTTTGTATCTGAAGAATATTTCAGAAATTCGATTTTATTTGGCATCGGATTCCCATACAAACACTGTATTTCGCGCCATGTTTGCACCCCTTTCAAAATGTAGGAATTTACCGCGAACTGGTCTACTATCAGCCAATCAAGTTTTAAACTAAAATCAAACATTGTTGTGGTCCGTCGTGCAATCGATTTTCGCTTTAGCGAGTGTCAGTCCACGTTTACTTTTCCTCGTGATTGATTTAAGTAAAACCAGTTCGTCACTGGCACATTGCGTTTTTACTTGATTAGTTTGTACTTGATTTTTACTTAATGCCATGGTTGGCTCTGAATTACTTTGGTTTTGGTTTTACGCCACGCAATCGGAAACCTCTCGGCTATAAATGTTTACCACCAAGATGACTGATCACCAAGTAAATGCGTATAAAGTCCTCGCGTACAGAGTAATTTTCGAATACGAAACTGAACTATTACTATAATTACGATTTTTTTAAAACCACTTTCTTCCACAGGCTACAGGCTTCCAATTCCAGACTCCGGATGTGTATTTAGTGTTACCTGTGGTGTTTACGGCTTATTTCTAAAAGGGATCTGAGATAAATTGTGAATTGTCTTTCCCGATATGTACAGAAAATATTAAACATTGATACTTAATGAAGCTGTGTAGGTGATTGTTTTTACGATTTGGGGCCTTAAAATTACGGCTGTTGGCGTGCGAGTAAAATTCGCCGCCGAATATAAGCTGGCTTTATAAAGGCTCCAAATCGCGGAGAAAATCATCCACACCACGTCATTAAGTATCGATCTTTTATATCTGAAGATAATTTCTGTAGGTATCGAGGCGAATACAGTATATGGTATATGAACACATGATTCTCAGATCGCTTACACAGGTACCCAGAAAGACAAATCCCGAGACTGGAAGCCTGTGAATATTCTCATAATGGAACATTTTGCATAATTCAAGGTACTAAACCAGAAAGGAATTTCGAAACTCAAACTACGTCTTACTTATTCTTGTATTTTAACAGGTACTGAATAATGATTAATGGCACAGTTTATACCAAATTTAATCAGTGATGCCAAGAGTGATGTAATTATTTCCATGAAATTGTACTGCATATTCACCTCAAGTCCGCCGGCCTCATCTTGAAATAGCAATGTGATGCTACGGTAATCCGTGTGCTCTCCACAGCGAATCTGACCAGCTTTAACTTGGACATCGCTTGTTACCTTGGGATAGTAATTCAACCGGAGTTGTGCGCCGCCTTCTTTCGTACCCATGAGTTGATGCGAAGAGTCAAATACATCAGGATCCTTAAAACAAACACGTATGACATCGCCAGAAATTCGAGACATGGTATTGAGGTTGTTGAGCCCTGCTCATTGTGTGAAATGGGTCGTGAAAATTTACAGAGAACGTATAGAGATACAAACATTTTCCTTATTTCTCATGATCATGAAGAATACGATTATAGGCAGATATAAATGTTTAGGAACGAAGAGAAACCGGAATAGAAGGTTAATTGTCTCATGCAGTTAAATAATTTCAAGAACAAAAAACTGTAAAAACACAGGAAACGCAAGATCTCATTAAGCAATTAAGCTAAATCTACATATTGGTAGATATGAGCATAGACTTATTTAAACTAATATGATGAACATTCACAGACTAAGGAATAGTTTGATATGCTTTACAGACTTACTACTTTTCTTCCACATAAATTTTGTAAATAGCTAGCGTGGAATAAATCTGAAATTTGAAGATTGAGAAGAAAAGCTAGCACACAGGTAGCTCGCCATAATGATTAAATTTTAACCTGGCAATAGATTGGATGTGTGGGACTGGTGCTTAGTATATTTCTCAGGGGCGATGTGGGGGTAAATATATATCATGTCAAGAGGAGGAGGTTGGTTAAAGTATAACATTTCAGGGGGGGGGGGGGGGTTGAAATTCTTTTTCGGGAAAAACCCCCTCCATGTGACGTAATAAACGATTCCCTAACTAGTACGTTGAGGTTTCCTTTTTTCCATGTTTGATTGGCAAAGTATGAAAAGCCTTACTTATTACAGAGGAAATTAAACACTTACCAGTAAAATATACATATGGAGTTTATAATATTTAGTTGCCACAAATCTACATCATTAGCAAAAAGAATGTTCAACTGAATCAGTTCGACACATAAACCGTAAACATAAACCGTATTCTTCAGTTTTGGTGTCCTTAATTAGCTTTCTTTTCCTTCTTGAAAATTCAGCTTTGGAGAAGAACCTCCGAGTCCATGTTTGCACGTCTAAAACCCGTAATATTGGCCACGAGCGATACACGAAATCGTACCTTCGAAATTAAAGTACATTATTTCTTTTAGAAACTGTAGTGTAATTGTTTAAACGACAGCAGTTATCCAAGGGAATTTGTTCTTTTGAAAGTAGGTCCCGAATGGACCAAAATACTTTTTTACCACTTTTGTACTACGAAAATTGCGGCTATCAAGAACAACATATTGATTAATCCTATTGACAAAATAAATGCGTTTACATCGAAAACACGTTTCAAATAATTACCATTCGAGTAAATCAGACTTGAAATGTTACTACTTTGGAATAACAGTTTAGTCCAGTAACATTAAATTAAATCATACTAGTCAAACCTTCAAGCCTTTAGGTAATGAGGCAAATTATCCACCGTATAAGAAACTTGCCAATATGAAGCCTATTTGCTCTCAATTTACACGAGCCAGGAGTGTTCCTTTCTCTTGCGGTTTTGAGGATTAAATCAGTGAAGTAGCTTATATAGATATTTAGCTGTTTTTCGTCGAAAGGTTCAAATTATTAGTATTATTATTAGACCGTTCTTTTCCTTGATCTAATTTATTATACGACCCTAGTTAAATACGGCTTTTAATGTTATTTAAATATTATTTAGTCACTCATTTAGCTCTCAGAAGCTTTGTACTGCAATATTTTTTTGCAAGAGTACACTTCTTTAATTATTAATACCAACCAACTAGTTTTACATATTCTTTGTTTATTGATGTTTTGCCTTAATTGTATCGTTTGTATTGTTTCTATTGAGTGCCCTGTGCCTTTTCCATCCCATAGATATTGGAAACCATTGTTATTATGAGTAGTTTGCATTTTGAGGTACTCTCCATCAATGTCAGAGGTTTAAGAGACTACAAAAAATATAGAAATGTTTAAACTGGATCGTTAAACATAATGAGACAGAATTAACACAGAGGTTTAGAGGACAAGTAATTATGTCCCATGGGACGGCACTTAGTAAAGGAACGGCAATATTATTTGGTGAATCGTTAGACTTAAGGATTGTTGATCAAGTTGTTGACAAAGGAGGACGATATGTTATAGTACTATGCCAAATACAGAGTAGCATTTTTTTATTTTACAACAACCGCCAATTTTCTCGCAATCTGATTGGCTAATTTTCATATGCAATATTTTAACAGACGCGCGGCCGGCTTTCGAAGTGGGCTTTGCAGAGATTTGTGAATTCAGGTTGTACACATCTGTTCCAAAAATCAAGAAAATGAGGATTTTAAAAGCATTTCATCACTGGGAAAAGTTAATCGGTGAGTCAAACTTCCTTGTGTGGTGCCATTTGTCCAAATTTGAGCTCTCTCTCGAGTCGAACAAAGCATTTTCGGCTAATTTGTGATTTGAAGACGCCTCGTGGATCCACAGCTATTTTGACCATGTTATGACGAAAATCATTGTCAATATTAGGACAGACACATAAAAAACTAACTTCAATTTGTTAATTAGTAAATTCATATGCGCCAAACGATGAAAAGGGGCAAGTTTCTTTATTTAAAGAAATATCTAACAAAATTCTTACCATGGATTACCCATTAGATTCACAAATAATTTGGGCTGGTGACTTTAACTTCGTGTTTAGTAAAGAGTTAGAGGTAGAGAAGGATGGAAATCCAACCCTTAAGGTTAAATCAATAGAAACTATGGAAGCTATTTTGTCAGAATTGGATCTTTATGACATATGGCGGTTGAGAAATGCCTCCACAAGGCGTTTTACTTGGCGAGGATCGGCATAAGGGAAAACGAGTAGTTTAAAAAAGAGTCTTCAACGGAGGTTGGGTTTCTTCTTTATTTCCGATGAGCTTCAACCGTATATTAGTTCATGTGACATTATTCCTGCTACAGCTACAGACCATTCCTGTATTACCATTCACGTTAAATCTTTTAATGAAGAGAACAAAGGCCCATCTTTTTGGAAATTTAACAATTCTTTGTGTGAGAATGAAGATTACATATCAAGTATTAAATCTCATATCTCTGAATTTAAATGTACATTAACAAGTGATGGTGTTCATAATTCTCAAATGAGATGGGAACTGATTAAATATGAGATACGTAAATTTACTATATTATTTTCGAAACGGTTAGCTAAAGATCGTAGAAATAAGTATAAAGATATAGAGGACGCTATAAAGGAAAGAGAAAATAAAATAGACTGGAAGAGAAATGAGAAACTAATTGAAGAACACGATAGGTTGTACAAAGAATTAGAAGAAAGAAGTAATTATATTACTGAAGGTATTATTATAAGATCTAGGGCACGTTGGCATGAGATGGGTGAAAAGAGTACAAGGTATTTTCTTTCTTTAGAGAAGCGTAATAAAGCTAAAACACAAATAAAAATATTATTTGATCAAGATAATGTAGAATACACAAACCCTAAATGTGTTCGGGGGAAAATTTACAAGTATTTCAGTAATATATATAAATCCAAATCAAATAAGTCTGAATCCGAATGCCTAGAGTTTCTTTCTGCGGTTGATATTCCCAAATTGTCAGTTAAAGATAGAGACGCCTGTGAAGGTGAGATAACACTAAATGAATGTTACAGAACTCTAAATCAAATGGGGAAGTCAAAAACCCCGGGTAGTGATGGCTTATCGAAAGAGTTTTATATGTTGATGTGGACAGTGTTAGGGGAAGATTTAGTGAAAGGTTTAAATGATGGATTTAAAAAAGGATGCCTGTCGAATTCACAAAAACAAGTGCTGATTTCACTTTTAGAAAAACCTGGAAAAGATGTAAGATATTTAAATTCTTGGCGTCCTATAAGTTTAATAAATGTTGATGTAAAAATCTGCAGTAAAGCCTTATGAGTAGTATGAGAGGGACCGAATTAGCCCTTTTTTTGGTGAGCTATGTTAATTTTTGGTGAGCTCTCATTAATTCAATGACGTCACGGTTCTATTGTCTTAGACTCATGAATAAAGTGCGGTGGTTTCTCATTATCTATTGTCTTGGACTCATGAATAAAGTGGTGAGCTCATGAATAAAGTGGTGAGCTCATGAATAAAATACGGCGCGCTCATGAATATCTATTGTTCCTTTGGATGAGGTCATCGATCTATTCGGGCATGTTTGGGCAAAGCTTATTGTTTGGAACAGCTATAAAACCAGGAGCAATCGGCCCTGAATACATTCGAAGTTGAATGAAAAAAGTAATAAATATCTCGCAATATCTAAACCCCTTTGTAGCGTAAATAGTAAGAACAAACTACTCGTGATAGGCTCTAAACTGTCTTTATTATTTTCCTTTACAGTTAATAACTCATAAGATAATTGTATACAAAATCCACTGTGACTCATAAGAGAAATTTTGCTGTTGTCCTTAGGGATTAACGATAACTGAAGAGCCTATTGTTTGGAGGAAAACTCTAGAAGGAATACATCTAGGTAACGAATATAAGAAAATTGTATTATTTGCTGACGATACCACCTTTGTGTTAAAAGATGTAAAATCATTTGACAGCGTGATGAATATACATGTACTTCAACGGTTTTGCGAGTTCTCTTCGCTACGTATTAATACGTCGAAATCGGAAGTAGGATGGTTAGGTAGGGAAAGTAGTAAAGAAGTGAAAAATAATATAAAATGGGTAGATTTTCATAAAAATGGTATTAAAATATTAGGTATTTTTTATTCTTATAATAAAACACTTAGTAAAATGAAAATAATTTTAAAGCTACTCTATCTATTTGGCGAATGCGTAATTTAACTATATATGGAAAAGTACAAGTAGTTCGCTCCTTGGCTTTATCGAAACTGTTCTATGTGTGTTCGAAATTGTATGTCAATGAATCTTTTATTAATGAAGTTGAAAATGTTATTACGGATTTTATTTGGAATGGCAGTAAACCAAAGGTTAAATATTCAACCTTAATTGGCCACTGTTTTGCTTACAGGAAATAGGGGGAACGGAGCAGTTCATTTTAACTTTGATGTCGATCGCATTCCTCGTAGTTTAGCCAGTTATCATTTTGATGTTTTAAAGATGTGGGCAGAGGTTTTTATTATTAGCATTCAACAACCTGTTGATGTCCTTAGACAGTGCCTTTGGAATAACAAATTTATTAAAATAGGTGGAAAATCCATTTTCCTGAAAAGATTTCATGAATGTAATATCAATTTTGTAAGTGATTTATTGGATGATAGGTCCTCCTTCTCTTGGGATTTTGTTCAACTTAAAGGACTTAAAACTATACATTATTTTCAGTGGATGAGTTTGATTCATGCAATCCCATTAAAGTGGAAAACATTATTAAAGGGTACTATTAAAGAAGAGGTCTCTTTTAACATGTCGACTTTGGTAAAGGAGAAATGGAAATAGGAAAAATTCAGACAATACAAGTTTATAGAAGTTTAGTTTCTAAAAAAGTTAAAAAACCGTCTTCACAAGTAAATTTAGCTAAAAGGGTAGGATGTCCGGTTTCATCTTTGAATTGGAATGAAATTTATCATAGAATTTATAAAACTACATTAGATATTAAATAATTGTCTGTATTTAAATTTTGATTTCCACCGTTTTAAGTTAATTGATTATCATTCATGTTCCTTTTGTTTTACTTTCCCAGAGACAGTGGACCATTTTTTTGTTAACTGTCTTGATTCCAAAAAATTATATTTAGAAATTAGGAACTGGCTAATGGGATTCGGAATTTTCTTACCCGAATCCAATATTTTGAATATAATTTTGGGAGTTGATGGGGAGTTACCAATTAACTATTTAATTGTTAGGTATAAGGCAAGAAAAACTAGGAAAACACCTACATTAAATTTATTCAAAAATTATTTAGCCTATTTGGAAAAAAATAGAGTTTAAAATTGCTCAATCGAAAGGTTGCCTTATGGACCATTATAGGAAATGGGAGAAATTATTCAAAGCATTAAAAGCAAATGGGTAAGGAGAGGTTGCACGGCACTGAGTAGTATAATACAGGTAGTGTAATTCTAATATATTGATGTGTTATTAGTGTTTTTTTTGTAGGCGTGTGTGTGGTATGTGTGAGTGTTAGATATATGTCTTGTAAAACTCATTGTGAATGTATTGAAAAATATTAATTTAAAAATGTTACAAAGAAAAAATAAATAAAAAATTAACATACTGTCTCGTCCCAGTATGTCTTCCTGCACAGAAAATACTTCTGTACCTGAGTTAAGACTGTTTTTAACCTAAGACTACTGATGAGCTTGCAACTCTTCTAAAAGCCACCTGTACTAAACCGTGCATCCTGGACCCTATACCTGCCAAGATGTTTAAAGGCTGCTCCAGTGTACTGCTTCCTATTATCTTGGAAATAGTAAATAGGTCACTTACCGATTTTGTTGCGAAATTTAAGGAGGCGGATTTGACACCTACTAGCAATCACGAAACCGTCGCTAGACCATGAGCTATTTCCAAGTTTTAGACCAATATCTAACTTTAGGTTAATTTCGTATCTAAGGCTGTGGAAAAGGTGGTAGAAGCTCGTTTCACTTCACATGTGAATGATAACAACTTGGAAGAGTTATTTCATTTCGCCTATAAGAAGGGACATAGCACAGAAACGGCACTATCCAGAGTAAATAACGACAATATCCGTGCTATAGACGACCATGGTTGCGTAATACTACCATTGCTGGATCTATCAGCGGCTTTACTGTTAAACATACCATTCTTCTGGCCGCTTTGGAATTAGAGGTAAGACTCTGGCATTGATACGATCCACATGCATGATTTATGTGGCCGGACTCAGTTTGTTTGTATTTAGGATGAGTGCTCGACAAGTCGTAATCTATGCTGTGGGGTACCCCAAGTTCGGTGTTGGGCCCTATTCTGTATCTATTGTACACTGCACCTCTTGGTGATGTCCTTAGACGGCATAACATGTCTTACCATTTATACACAGACGATACTCAGATCTACATGTCCTTTCAGCTATCAGCTGACGGTGAGCCTCAAATTTCTAAATCTAGAGTTGAGGCGTGTATAAGTGACATTAACACCTGGATGCATGCAAATCAGCTCAAGCGAAATAATAACAAGATGGAGTTACTCCTTCTGAATGCTCGCCATCGTCCACTTCCACCTCTGGATTCTATCCGTACTGACACTGAACTGTTACATGCATCTGTTTCGGCCGCTAAAATATAGAAGTCTGGTTTGATAGCTTCCTAACAATGGACAAGCAAGTGAACTCTATATGTAATCATTACGTCACTTTTTTATTATTATTATGTCACTCTCCACCTTCTTTTCATTGGTCTATATGTGTTTTATCATATTAAGATTGTGCAATTCATAATTCATGTATTATTTCGTAAAGGTTCTAGTTTATTAGATACATTGTAAACCTCTTGCCCCGAAGAAGATCGGCCGTGACGATCGAAATATTGGAAGAAAAAACTCTCTACCATTGAATCAGCCTTTCCTTTCTTGTCTATCTATATGTAGAGCCGCTTTCTACCACTTAAATTTGTTTTCTCAAATTAGGAAGTATATTTCATTCCATCATTGTGAGATTTTAACCCATGCTTTTATCACCTCCAAATTAGACCATTGTAACTCTGTATTATCTGGCCTTCCAAAGCAGCAGCTTCAGAAGCTACAACATGTATAATATATATAATAACATATAATAATATATAATAATATATAATAATATATAATAATATATAATAATATATAATTATATAATAATATATAATAATATATAATAATATATAATAATATATAATAATAACTACTTATTAACCGAGAGTGAGGTCTTTACGAGAAAATATCAAACTGAGGCTTTGATGTATTGACCGAGCGACAGCGAGGTCAATGCGTTCAAGGCCGAAGTTTGATATTTTCTCGTAAAGACCGAACGGTTGAGGTTAATAAGTTGTTTATTATATGGCTTTTTTTGGCGAAAAACAAAGCAAAAAAAATCCAACCGGAAGTTGACATTTTACTTCCGTTCAGCGCCCGCTTTGCACTTATGCCAGCGATCGAAAATTCATTTCGGAAAACTACTGAACGTAAAAACAGCAACAAAAGACTCACCGATAAAAACGGTTTTATTGCCACAATCATGCAAAACATTGGAAGAAACATTGGTTCTAAAGACAGAGTTGTTCCTTCCTGACAATGTTTCTTTGACAGACGACGAAAATTCTTCAAAGTTTCTAAAAATGTGTCTCTAAAAGCTGAACTAGAAATGACACGTGGCACGGTCAAACTTCGACGTTTACTAGTAATCTTCGTCATCATCACTCTCAATCACAAATCGTCGCCTCTTCTGTGGAACTTGAACTATTTTCACCGGTCCATTAAAAATCTGGAACTGACATCCTGAAACACTGCTTATGTTTGCACCGGCGAAAACTGCCTGGCTGTTTGCATCTGGTGCAGCGGGGAAAGCACTTGCATTATTTACAGCGAGGGAATGTGTTGCTGTTTGCTGAACTGATTTCAGCTGGACTCTGGCAGGTGGAGTTATCTGCGGCATTTCAGCTTGGCTAGAAGCTGGAAGAGACTGGTTTGAAGCTGCATTGGATAGCTGTGATCTGCTTAGTATATACGACATCTGTCGCTGGTGCTGTTCGCTCGCCGATTTGTAAGATTGAAGGCTCTGAATGTTTTTGTGCCCGCTTAACTGAGCTACAAAAGTCTCTGGCGTGTTGGCATCTAGCAGCCTTGAAATGCTTGTTTTCCGGACGGAATGGTTGCTAACTTTGGCACCAATTCGCTGGAGGCCTGCACTCTCTGCTGCTTTGCTTAGGGATTTTCCTATTTCATTTTTACCCAGTGGAGCCTTCATGTACCACAGGTGGCTGTTTTCACGTCGGTTCCCGTGTCTCACGGCCAGGAAAAACGGTGCATCTGGTTTATCCATTTCTGCCGGCCGGTGACTCTTGAAGAGCTTGTAATAGTTCACTGGACATCTGTCCGTATTGGTGGCGTAAATCTTCGGTTGGAAAGGTCGCTGGTGACCGTTTTCTTGGCCCTTGCGTGTCTTCGTCCCGCGTTCATTTAGCCACACAAGCATTTCGCGGCCATCTTGAACCGGGTCTTGCTGTAGTTCAACGTCGCCCCAGCACAACTTACGGCTTTCATCTCTCGCCCTGAAGCCAAAATGCAGGGACAAATACCACCATATTGTTCTCTGTAGGATTTCTGGACCGGAATCGCCAAACTGGCCAGTTTTGAACAGTTTTTCCTCCTCGTCATCGGTGAGTGCACGAGTGGCGTTTGGCTTGTTGCCCTTGCCGGCTTTGTTTACCAATTTTTTTCGCTTGGCAGCAAGAACTTTGCGCGACTTCTCAAATTCTTTGTCACGGAGAATATCAAACAGTGAATTTCCATCCGAAAGGAATCTCTGGATACTTCTTTGGAAACCTGACAGGGTGCCGGGCTCGTACTCCTCGCCGTTCACTTTACGGATATCTTTAAAAAACTTGGACAGCAAGTGGTCAAGCTCGTTCGCCGGTAAGTACAGTATTTGTACATGTCCTTTCTTTATCGAGGCTAGGTATCTATGGAAGGTGTTTAGATCACTTGCTGTCTTTCTTGCGGTGTTTTGGCTCTTTTGTTCCTTTAAAAATATTTCAATTTCTTCCTGGCTATCATTTTTCTGGCCGCCGCTAGCTTCTGCTTGGTCAGCATCGAGATTGGCGTTATTTCCTTCCACTTGTACTTCATCTTGATAATAAAACTCACTCTCGGAATATTCTTCGTCGCTCATTTTACTATCTCACGAAGTTTTGACCCGATTAGAGATATTTCAAGCTACGTTTTGCTCGTTTATGTTTACAGGGCATTAACAATATTTCATAATGCCCGTGGGCATTACGGGGGGATCTTCACCGTCCAACAACCAATCACAACGCGCGATTTGACCGGAAGTAGTACTTGCCATATAATAATATATAATAATATATAATAATATATAATAATATATAATAATATATAATAATATCAGGAGCCCAATATGTAATGGGCTCCTGATAATATATAATAATATATAATAATATATAATAATATTTAACAATTATTCACTGAAGTCGAAGTGACTATTGGTGAATATTTACCGAGACGAAGTCGAGGTAAATATTCACCAATAGTCACTGAGACTGAAGTGAATAATTGTTTTAGTATAATTTCATCAGTGAATATCAGAGAAATTAAAACTAGAAATTATTAGTCTGACTTCCGACCCTTTTATAAGTTTTACAAGCGCGCGTGACAGGATAGTTTTGTGACTACATTTGCATAATCACGTGCCGCTACGGTTCACTGCACAAACCGACTCGACAGGAGACTTGCAGGGACTACAAGAATAGATTTGCTAAAGACAGAGAAATACCGAGAAATACCGAAAAGCAGTCCAAATGCACACTAGAATTCAAGTTGAGGCAGCAGTCCTCACTTTTGAGTCCTCGAACCGTGTTACAAAGAGAGGAAATGCAGCGAAAATGAGTGGAAGTGGGCAAACTCGGCTGACTGAAAATCTGCCACGGCGAGTGCAAATTTATCGAAAGGAACCGCTTTCATGAGTTCACTTCAAAGGACAAATTTGCTGGAAACTACAAACTACAGTTTGTAGTTTTGTGGATTATAGCCATCACAGAATCAAAGACAATGGTAAATCAAGAGACAAATGATTTCGGTATGAGATAAAACTTGAAAACACACCGAGACTCGAGAGCGGCGAGAGAAGAGCATAACAGCAACCGGCTTCCTGAATGAAAACTAGAACTTGTTGTTTTTCTATCAAGAACCACGGGGAAAATAACTCAAGTAAGTACACTCTTTTTAAGTCGAACAGTTCCAAAGTCTCGTTGTGTTATTTATTGCTCTAAGTAGACGTTATTTCAGTTGTGATTCACGAGGACCGAATAAACTCAACCCCGGTCAAAACTCGTAAGTAAACTTTGTTTGTGACGGCTTATGGATTAAAATAAGCTTCAAGTTTAGCCATACTTATTTAGTTGCTTCTTTAGTGGGTTTTGGAAAAGCTTTTTCTTTCATATTATTTATTTATTCGTGAGAAACATCAGTAAATATGCGAGCGGCCATTTTGGTAAATACCTTGTATGTTATATTCACCTCCAGGCGCTCTGGAGGTGAATATAGCGACGTATGACGTAATTCTCGACCAATCAGAGCACGGGAATCTCTATATTCACTGATGAAATTATACTAAATAATAATATATAATAATATATAATAATATATAATAATATATAATAATATATAATAATATATAATAATATATAATAATATATAATAATATATAATAATATATAATATAGTTGCAAATATGATCATATAACGCCTGTACTTAATTAAGCAACTACACTGGCTGCCTATTTTTGAAAGAATAGATTTTAAAGTATACTATTACTTACCTTTAAAGCTATACATGGGATCGGACCTATTTATTTAAATGAATTAACTATGTCCAAACAAGCCTTCAAGATCTCTACGCTCTTCAAATAAGAACTTTTTAACTGTTCCTAAATATAATCTGAAATCGTACGGCCTAAGAGCTTTTTCTGTTTATGCCCCTATTCTGTGGAATAAGTTGCCAGAAGATGGTACAATATAGTAGATATTGTAAAGCAATGTTTAGTAGAATTAGCGTTATACAAATAAATTATTATTATTATTATAAAATTCTGGAAAGCGGTTATTACTCAATTACGGGCTGATACTTAATGTATCCTGCATTATAGTGTCGCAACATACAATATGATATGTCTACTCTCGATATGCCATTAGGACTTAACGACTGACATTTCTGACAATGAGGAACTAGATATATTACCGGAGCTAGATTAATACCACTTGTTTGGTATGAGGCAGGTCTACATTATAAGGTATAAGGAGAAGGTATGAGTGCTTGAATTCCCTTTGGAATCGTTAGTTGTGATGTGCTTATGTCCCTTGCAAATATACCATGATAATGTGTTTTAAAAGTGAAGTCAGTCAAGTATTAGTATAGGCAATCAAATGGGGACGAGTGAAATTAGGGATAAATTTCACGCGTGTTTGTCAAAATTGAAGTAATTTCCCGAGCAGCTATTTGATTACCAATTAATATTATAGAGGGGAAATTACGATCCAGAAAAACAATATTTTAAGTGCGCGTAGGCGGCGTTTGAAATTTTACATGTGAAATTATAAATTACGCGTGAAATTTCAAATTGAAATTAGTGATTAATTTGTCCTATATGGTATTAGTAATAGTAATAGCATGGTTTGTAGAACTCATGGAGTCATGCTCAGACCGAAAAAGTACAACAATAAAAAAGATCTGAAAGAATAGAAAACTTACACATTGATGTGACCATTTCCTTTTATTTTTTAAAGTTCTTCAACAAGTTAAAGTCTTGTGTGATTCCTTACAGGGGGGTCCCGCCGTACTGGGATTCTTTTGGTGAAACTTCTGCTTGTTCGAGGCCCGAAAACTAAACTGTGCTTGAGTCTTTCACAAAGATTTTGCAACAGGTATCTCAACAACATGATTCTACACTTTTGTAAATTGTCAGTTCTGCATATTTGATTGCTTTAAGCTTGCTTTTCCAAGATGTTCCCTTCGCACTTTCGGGTAAACATGTCCGCCATTTTTCAAAACAAGATCACAATTGACACTGGTTGCGTGTTTTCCAAATATGGCAAGAGCTACGATACATGGGTTTGTAATACCGTCACACTGCTCTCAACCAATCAAATGATAGAAATTTCTTAGCTTGTATCATCAATATAACTCTGTCTCTATAGGGTGTACCTAAGGGAATATCCAAAATGTACCTCTTTCTCTGAATCCCCTAAATTATTGCGGGCAACCAGCATAACACAATAGACACAATAAACGTTTTTCACTTTACACTAACCAGTTGGAGTCCAATCGCAATTATGGCCATTACTCTTAAAGCGAGGACCTTCAGTTGTTGAAACATTGACTGTATGGTTGGCTTGAAGTTAGGGACTTCTTCATCCGGCCACAGCTGAAATCCAAAGAAATGAGAGGCTGCTTTCTAGCAAAGATATTAACTACTAACATCCAAAAATAGGCACTAATGATTTATTTATTAGCTTCCAGCAACTGCACAATTTAAGCCCGCTGTACACGACAATATTTTGGACACAACACTCCTAAATTTTATGTACGTGTGCCATTTGTGTCTGCATGGGTCCCCTTATTTTTGGCATGTAAATGGCAATGTACCGGGTACGCATGCCCAAAAATCTAGGGGAGCTGAGACCCCGTGAAAAGGTTGTTGCGGCCGGCCTGTTGGAGTGCCGTGCCCAAATAGGGAGTGCCGTGCCCAAATTAGGAGTGCCGTGTCCAAATTAGGGGTGCAGTGTCCAAATTAGGAGTGCCGTGGCCAAATTAGGAGTGCCGTGGCCAAATTAGGAGTGCCGTGCCCAAATTAGGAGTGCCGTGCCCAAATTGCTTGTTGTGTAATCCAGACGTAAAAATAAGTTGAAATGGGCATAAGGAAAAATGGAAATGAACATCACACTAAAGGACCGATGAGTGGCAATGTAACACAGCACACTGATGTCTGGACGAGGTTGAGAACTTCCATACACTTAAAGCTGGCTAGGACAAGCAAAATGACGCATACACAAAACTACTAATACTTTATAAACTTTAATACCACTAAAGAACACAAAATTAAGGGCAAAATAATATTAGTTATTAGTAGTCTACAAGCTGAGTCAGCGATCTGTTATACAGTAGAATATTACAGTAGTGGCTGCAGTAAATGTCGGATGAGTAGTTTCTATGACGATAGCCTGCGCGTTTGTTTCCGGACGTCGAGACTATGGAGTATTCCCGGTCCATGATATGCACTTATAAACTACGTAAGAGCTAATAGGTAAGTACAACCCATCATCCTATTAGTTGTATATTAGAGTTTAAAAAAAACACCTCAGGTTTAACTAAAATTTACTGATCCTGACGTCAAATCGACTAATTTTCTCAACCCATAACTTAAAGGAAGCGCAAAATCAATCTACTTTTAAATTAATTGAAACATGCATACTCGTGTTTTAGAGCGGAGTTAATTGTTTAAGCTGGTGTGTAAATACCAAGTATGTGGTATTCCAGAGTGAAGGCAATTCCCCTGTAAGGGCTGTTTTACTATCTTTTGTTTCTATAAAATGTTCTCAGAAGGCCTCGTTCCAGAATTGTCTGCTCAAATACGTTCCTATCTGTCAGGGCGTACCCAGAGAACCCTATTCCGGGGCACTCTGTCGGACGCACTTCCAGTGTCTGTAGGTATACCACAAGGCAGCATCCTCGGGCCGCTTTTCTTTCTTATATTTATTAAAGACCTACCTTTACAGCTATCCTCTAACACCTATCAGACAATGTTTGCCGACGACACTACTATACTCACTTCTGGCCACTCTATCTCCACTGTCAGTTCTCAATTGAATGAAGTCGCCTTAGCTGTATCTTCATGGACAAGGCAAAACAAAATGGCACTCAACATATCTAAGACCAAGACTCTACTTGTAACCTCCTCACAGAAATTACGTACGCTGCCTTGCTCTACATTAAATGTGGTAGTCGACGGTAATAGTATCGAGCAGGTCGACCACGCCAAAATACTAGGCGTCACTTTAGACAGTGTCATGTTATGGGAACACCACGTCGACAACATCTGCGCCATCATCAGCAGTAGACTGTCTCTTCTCCGTCGCATTAAGCCTTTCCTCACCTATGAATGTGCATTGCGCTTCTATAATTCATGCATCCATAACCATTTCATCTATTGTTCTGCTGCTTGGGGCAACTGCTCCCACCTCCACATGCTGCGGCTTCTTCGCCTTCAAAAACGCGCTGCCCGCATACTCTTGGATGCCGACTTCCGTCAACCCTCTGTTCATCTGTTCTCTCAGCTTAAGTGGATTCCGATCACCGACCTAATTAAATGTAGGAAACTTCTACTTCTCTTCAGCACATTTCTTAATCCTGATGCACCTACAAGTTTTAAGAACATGTTCAATTTCCTCTCTACTACTCGTAGAGCTTCTGGCCGCTACACCAGAGCCAGCATGCATAACCTCGCCGTACCTTACCCTCGCAGTAATTCTGGCAAGCGCACTCTGGCTTATAGCGCAGCTATTCTTTTCAATTCCTTGGATCCTGACTTCAAGCAGCTTGCAACATCTACTACTACGCTCTCTTCTAATACTCTCTCTACCAGGCTGGCTTCTCTTAAGTATAAGCTTCGTAACGTTTTTCTTCCGCACATCTCCTCTGTTAACCATCTAGAGGAGCTCCTCTGCTATAACTGTCGCTCCTTGCTTCACTGCTGCTGCATTTCTGGCGCCGCGTCCAGGGCATAGCCCCTTCCATTGCGCAGTGTTCTAGTAAGTATATTTTGTTTTTGATGTTATTTCATATTAATTCTCTTTACATTGATTCCAATTACTCATTATATCTTGTAATGTCGTAGCCCGTGCGTTAATTTTTTCCCATACTTCCTTTTCTTTCCATTACGTTTTATTTGTAACATAGAGGGCCGCATGTTAGATAACTATGTAAGGTTAATGTGTCTTCCCTCTGTAAATAAGGAATATTGTATTGTATTGTATTGTATTGTATTGTAAGGCCTGTGTTTGCCCTTTTTGCCAGACCTCCAGCAAAGATTTAACGTTTTCTTGTCTTACTTTACTAAGTTACTATTTTTAAATGATAACTTAAAGTTTTGTTGGGTTTGACTTCTTCAACATTTGCAGTTCTTCTTATGGTGATCACGTGATCAGTGATGTCATAGCTAAGAGAAACATGATAAAAATGGGGCGGCGAGTTTTGTACATCGGACAAAATTGATCATGAATATAAGATTGCTTTAACAAGTCAAATAGAATCACGGTTAGATATGTTGTTTTTATTGATTAGGGGATAATATATTAAGGAGGGAATGTGGTCACATGACCTATTTTGCTGAATATTCTTTAGCAAGCAGGTCGTGGAGCGATCGAGAGATATAGCATTAGGAGTTGTGGCAATGTACGAACCAATCACACACCGAGCTGTATTATCATATATGAATAGGACTCTAGTCTAAGAATGATGATTATGTTCTGTAAGTGAGCGAGAAAACAGTGTGAGCAAACATTCGAGTAATCGAAATCTACATATTAAGTATAGGAAATCATATGGTTTCGAGTGCAATTCGGGATAAATTTGAACGAGTGAGTTTTCAAAGACTGTATCAAAATTGCACGAGGGAGCCCGCTAGGCGAGTTTAATTTGAGCTCTTTGAAAACTCACAAGTTCGAATTTATCCCGAATTGCACGAGAATACCATATGATTTTATTTTAATCATAGGCTCTACAAATTTACTTGAATCTACGAACGATCTTCGGAAATATTAGAACAATTAAAGCATTGTTTATGAAGTAGTGCTACAGCTGCTAACACTTCTGCATTTAATTCCGACTACAACATTTAATTCCGGCTTGTTGATTGACTGCCCTAATGATAAGGGTCAACCAGTGAAATACCCTTATCATTAGGGATTATACTCCAAACGACCTAATGATTAGGGGTTTGCAAGTCACATGTGGTTAGGAGCCCTAACGATTAGGGGAGAGCCGGGATAAGCCCTTGGCATTAGGGATTTTATTGCAAATGCTCTAATGGTAAGGTCCTGATAACATCTCCGTGCTGAAAGCCCTGCTCATAATTGCAATTCCAAACATGCAAGCTTATAAAATGAACACGCTATCATGCACCAGAAAAAAAGAAAGAAATGCCGCCACTCACTCGACGAATAAAGCAATCATTAATGTGGGAACGTATACCGTGGTAGTCACTTACCTTGCCCATAGTTTGCTTGTTTATGATAATTGACAGCGAGTTTCATACGAGACCATAATAAATTGGCGGGAATTGTCATCTCCATTCAAATTGGGCCGTTAGCTCTCAGCTACTAACGGAACTGACACAACTGCCTTAAACATTGGTTTTGAAACCATCTATACCAATCTTGTTACTACACTCAGAACAGCGATGAACCGAACAAGAGGCAGATACATAGTTTAATTTGTGGATACACTCCAGTAAAAGTTCGGCAACACGACTGAGTTCTGTTGCGTGGGCGCCGGGCCGGAATCGAATCGAATCTCCAGTCTGTCTGATTGAAGATGTCAAGATAACAAAACAACAATTGTTTTTCTTTTAAGTTGTTGATTTCACACGTACTTTATATATAGCGCTAGCGCATGTCTGTCCGCAATGACCGACTACGTTAATTATTAACGTAGTCGGACATTGCGGACAGACATGCGCTAGCGCTATGTATAAAGTACATGTGAAATCAACAACTTAAAAGAAAATGTCCGTTTCATATCATATCTTTTCACGTGAAGAAATCTGCCGTTCGACAGAATATTATATTTTCTCCTTTGAGAGAGATTAAAATACAACGCCGAGTGAAGTATGCGGGAATGTTTTCGAACGGTAAGTGGTAACACGAGAGTGATCGAGACATTCCGTGACATAGGACATAACCACAAGTCCGCAACGATGCGATCTTTAATAAATATCGTTATTCTTAGTTGTATAGTTCATCAGAACACGGCCGCTACATTGCCTAAACAAAACGGCAGGATTATTTAACGGCTAGTCCGGAAAACTCATCTAGCTAATCCAATTCTTAGATATGCTAAAACGGAGCCCATACGATTAGGCCTTTTCACATTCTACCCGAGAAGAGCTTGTAAAATCTAAGAGCCCTAACGATTATGTAAACAGGCCCTAAGTGTTTTTCTTTTAAGAAAGGTGTTGATATACTGACACATAATCATTAATATTGTCAGCCCGCGCTCCAAGTATTAAGCATTAGTACAAGCTACGCATGCGCAGTCATGGAGTGTAATGTCTCGGCCATCTTGAACAAGTAAACACGAGTTTGTTGTAGTCACAAGAGTCATGATTTACTGTCTGAAAATAGCACACATCAACAGCAACATCCTTATTCCTTAAGCTATCAACCTCTCAAATAATGCGTAAATATAATAAATACACTGCTTTCTCTTATGTAAGTTCCAATGAGTGTTAATTAGGCTATTTTATAGATTTAGGTTTACATTTTGGTTATTCATTGGTTAATTCCAATTAATTAGTAATACACATTTAAATTCACTTTGCATTTGTAAATAGAGGACAATATTTCGTTATTTCTTCCTCTGATTGTGTCGAGCAGTGCGACAAGGAGTGGGTATGGATGGCCGACTTTCTTCCAAGCCGATATTTGCAAACTGACACTTTACATAATTGACTCTACCTTGTATAATGCTAATTACGTCACCGCAAGGGATGATGAATATTACATGATATGAAAAGGCCATCTTCTCTTAGCCCGGGGCCGGGGTTTCATCCGGCAATACATACATAATCAGGGTAATGATTTGTATCGCGTTGCAGCTTGCTACACCCGGTACGGACAAACATATTTCCCAAAGTAGCCAACCCATTTCACATCTGGAGCTACAAACTGCAAAGATAATGCACGGGAAATATACGCCGACATAACCCAGACCCAGACCTAGAGTCGTTTGACTTGAGATGTATAACAATACAAAAATGGTATTCATTAGTACATGCATATAGCGCAAATTCTATATGAATATATTCAAATGCGCTTCACAAGGTAATTGTGATACGGACTGCTATTGTGGCGTAATGTGCTGCCGTACAGTTTACAATCACGAGCAATGAATGTTGGTAACAATTTCTAAATCATTCTTGTTACTGTGTTACATGTATACGTTAACTTACAAACTCCGTGTCATCTAGACATGCGATATCAAATGACTCCTTCAGGTCTCCTGGCCTTTCGATGTTTGTACTAAAAATATAAATGAAGTAATAAAGTAATAGATCAAAATAGAACGATCAACGAAGTGATTGCTTAGTAAGATCTGTGGTTTGCCGGGTCCTGACTTTGATCAGCCCTATGGTTGTTTCAGTCTCCGTTAGAAATTCATTGTGTTTTTTTAAGATGATGATTTGAAAGCTAAAAGGATTTGCATGCCAATCTTAGTAAGGTTTCAAACCTTGCAACCGTAATATTTTGTTATGTTAGACCGGTTTGAGTGTCGTAAAATCAAACCAAATTAATTATAGAGCCAATTACAGAAGTGAAAACACAATGAGTCATGAGCTGAAGTACACGTGATTGACATTAGTTTTACGTGACCCAATCACAAGGAAAAGTAAACGCAATCGTGGATACCTCTCGCTAAAACGAAAATGCTTGCTTTTAGTTTAAAACTTGATTAGGTGACAATTACAAAACACTTTTGGCAGGCAATAGAATAGCTAAGCAAACGCAAAACCAACAGCTCTGATTGTTAAAAGTGAACACAATTTCCATATAGGAGACCAAACTCTTTCTTGTTTTCTATTTTGTTATTCAATACAGCACCTCTCTCTCTCAAGTTCATCCCAACCATTCATTGATGCTCCTTTGTTCTTTTTGTACTTTGATTTTATTTCTGTGTTTCCACCGAAGAATTTATCCATAACTTGCAAGACTTGGTCGACCTACAACAATAGAGGAATTATAATTAAATTATAATTATATATAATTCAATATTTTTTTTAATTTTAGAGTCTACTACCAAAAAGAATCAACAACAGCAGCTGTAGTTACATCATCGGATCATTCTTATCCAGAACACTGCTGCTAGGAGTGTAGCCATGGTGAGAAAACATGACCACACCTCCTCAGTTCTACGAAATTGAGATTCACACTGGCCTTACCGTCAGGAACAGAATTACATTTAATATCTTATTGTTGACTTACAAAATCCTTCACAACCAAGCACCAGACTATTTAAATGAACTGCTTATCTGTTACATACCCAATGCCCATGAACCTTATTTTTATATTTTAGATATCACTTCTAAATCAAGTAAATAGTAGAATGGTAAAATATATGTTGCTCTGAATGCTGTGCCGCTGAGTTAAGAAGGTTTTAATATCCAAAATGCTAATTACATGACGTCATGGGAGGTATTTGGGTAGGGGTGTGCCGTGGGGACCTCAAAACCTTGACCATATCCCAGACCTAAAAATCCCAGACTTGAAATAAAAAAAATATAAACCCTATCCCAGACTTGAAGCAAAAACTATATACCCTATCCCAGATACCGAACAGTTTTAAATTAAAATTACACTACGAAAGCCGTGGTTTTGTTTTAATATGGTATTTTAAGTTGTAGTGTGGTCGATAGAGCGCTAAGCATGGCGCCAACAAGTATATCAAAATACCGTACCCTTTCCCAGACCAAAACCGTAAAAAGGATACCCTATCCCAGATCTCGGCAGCTCAAAAACATACCCGTATAGGCCATATAAGGGAGTACCGGGGAGGGCAAATTTTTTTTTTGGGCCCCAGTTCAGATCAATAAGCAACTTTACCATGAGGCCTTGCGCGCCCAATCCAAGATGGCGGACAAAGATGGCGGACTTGGGGAAAGGAAATTGTTTTCGGGGTGGTGCTAGTAAAATTTTGACAACTGGGTTGACGTAATTCAAGAAACCACGTGATGTTGCCATAATAAAGGGAGGAGTGGGTCAGTAAGAAATAATACGCAGTGGGTAGCCGGCGGCAACTTGCATTGTAGTTCATGTTTCATTTCGGCACCGGCTTTTGCACGGGATCGTGGGATTTTCAGTATTCTTTAATACTATTAAACCTGGATTTTTCTAACCGCTGGAGCCGAATAAGGGTTTGAAAATTGTTTCCTGAACGGTGATCGTGAAAGTAAGTGTAATTCAGTACTTGCTCGTAAGCGTTTATACCTTTGAGACATTTTTGCGTAGTTTCCGGACAAGTTGCAAGTTAATGAAAGGTGAGAATTTTAAGTTTCCTTATTAAAAATTATAAGACCTTGTAATCTTTAATTACTTATGATTCTTTTCCCGATTGTGCAAAGCGATTATTCTCTTCAGAGTGATCAATAGGATCTTCTCAAATATGAAAGGTAATAAATACCCTAATTAAGTGCTAAAACAAAGTGAATGTTAAAAAAACGAATTCCCCTACATAAGGAAAAAAGGAACACAGTAATTTTATAAACAGTTTTTCGTAATTTCATAAGAAAATATTATTTTTAATTTGTATATTAAATATAATTAATATAATTTTAAAAAGTATAGTCCCCCTCCCCCCCTTCCTTAGTTCTTAGATATTTTTTTTACTTTTCCAATACTAATTTATGCAGAGTTATATAAAAAAAACAAATTCAAATATATGTACTATGTATACATTGTTACATATGTACCTGGTAGAGAAAGAGTAAGGGTATTTTGATTGTAATTTTGGGTGACTTTAACAATTGCACTTAATCATAACTCTACCCGGCTACCCATTCCTAGGTATGCTGATTTGTTTCTGTTTAACCCCTTTCCTTAGTTGAAGACTCATATTTCTTTACTGAGTAGCAATATATATAATTACAATAAATATAATAAAATGTACTTACTTTAATTATTAACCAACACAGGCTTGAACCCATTATTTTGTGCCAGCCAACAAGAGGATGTAGTCATGACCTCATGACTTCCTTCATAAATAAGCTTAACCCCTTGGAGCTTTTGAACTTTTCTAGTTGTGCATGATATTGGAATTTGAAGTACATGTAAAAGGTAAATTAGGTGGATTAAAGAAATAAAAAACCCTAGCTGAATACTGTACAATTGTAATTGTCAGAAAACATATTAACTATTAAAACACAGTATTTTTCAAGTTTTAGTAGTAGGCCAGTCATGCATGTATGTTGCCCATTTATATATAATATTATAATATACTGAGCACACACTTACATGCATTTTAAATTTAAAAGTTGTGTTAAATAATAATGATCAATTCATTGGTAATTAATCAAATTGTTGTTTTATTTCCTATTACTGCCTGTGGTATTTTACATACATTTAGCAGTTTAATTTGTTTCCCTTAGTTAATTATATATATATAATTATATATAGTATGTATTTGCTCCCTTAATTAATATCATTAACTAAATCAGGTATACCTGAGGTCTTGACATGCATACATGCATGTGCATTATTATTTATAGATTATATACTCTGATAACACTATTATTTATTAAAGCTTAATTGACTAATTAATCAGAAGGTTGTGCACTAGCTGTTTATTGTAGAAAAAACCTTTAATCACAGCCAAAAATTATTGTAAATGTGTGTTTCAAAAGCGAATAAAAATGCATGTACTGTAAGCATAATTCTGAGCTAGCTTTTATATAACAATTAGTGTGCTACTAAGTATATATATAATTTTATGTAAATGGCAACAATTACAAATAATTGGTATAGCCTTAATTCATACTGCTTCTAAACACTTGAAAAATACTGTGTTAGGTTTTCTGATAAAACAATTGTGACAAAATTGGAACCCAAGAATTACAGGGTTCTTTTTATTCCTTTAGGCTGTATTCATAATATGTATACCTGACAGGGGGAGGTGGGCAGGTGATTTTTAAGGGGATCCCAATTTGTTTTAACAGGCTTTAGAAGGGGGAATCTTAAAATTTACTTATGAAAGGTTGGGTGGATTAATGTTAATTTTTTTAATGTTTGTCAAACAAAGACCTACGTATATACACTTAAAATGGTAGGTGCACAGAATGGCTAATTAATGCACTAAATAGAGCTAGCTATAGCTTAAGAAATGCAGGAGAATGCACTTGCAATAATCTAAAATCTAAAAACCTTCCCGGTCCCCCCCAGAACACTTTTTCTTAAGGTTGCATGCAGCTAGGAATGCCTGATGTAAGGAATTAATGATAATGTTTTATATCAATTAAAGGACAATATATTCTTGCGTAGTTTTGGAATACCATGCAGCAACAAATAGTCTTTTTACAGACACCAAATTAGTGGTAGTTAATAACAGTTAATTTTATGGTTTATTCTTTGCTTTTCTACAAATTGTAGTATTAAACCGAGTTTCACGGCCTGAAATGACAGTTCTGTAAAATTATGCTTGTTAAATAATGCTAGTTTGCATATGGAAATGGCCTGGGGGGAGGGCTAGGGATGGCGCCTATGTATTAAATTTTTGAAAGGATGGAGGGGGGGTTGCTAAAATTATTTAAATAAGCAGTTTATTCTGGTGGGAGTCATAAAAATATGACGTAATCTGAATAAATAACCTGCCCCCCTGTGATATAGTCATAATCAATGCAGTCTTTAATTTACTTCCAATATCACAACTGAAAAGTTCAAAAGCTCCATGGGATAGCTAATATTTATAAAGGAAGGCATGAAATCATGTACATTCTCTTGTTGGCCAGGCACAAATAATGGGTTCAAGCCTGCATATATTGGATAATAAAGAAGTATATTTTGTTGTATTTATTGCAAATATTGTTACTGTAAAGTAGACTTCAACTCTAAGGAAAGGGGTGGAAATGAAACAAATCAGTATAACCTAGGAAAGGGTAGTCTTTATAAACATATAACCTGCATAACCCTAGTTCTCTCCCCCACCCTCATAAAGAATACCAAAACCATACACAAAATATATTCATAATTCTGTAAAATTCACAAGTACTCCACCTCCAATATTTTGATTGAAAATGACCACCAAAAAAATAAAGATTGTTGGATAACCCATAATTTCCCTGAAGAAATTTAAATTATAAATTAGTACCTTAATTTCTCTGACCTGGTACAAATGTAACAAATACATATATATATATATGAATGTTGTTTTATAACTCTGCACAATGTATTGGCAAAGTAAATACGGATGGGCGAAACTAATTGGGGGGGGTTCTGCGAGTGCTAAACAAAGGACTTTTTATTATAATATAATTTACAAATTAAAAATAAAATATTTTATTATGATGTCACGACAATTTTTTTATAAAATATACTTTGTTCCTTTTGGGGATTCTACCATTCTTCCGAATTTGGAATCTGCCCCTGAAGTGTGTCTTCCCTTTATAAATTGAGCTACTTGCGTCCAGAAAATATTTATTAGCGCGCGAAAACGTCTCGCTAAGTTCGCGTAAATCATAAAGTCGTGAAAGGCGAACACGAAAGAGTAATGCGTTGATCGTTGTGCCTTGCATAAGGAAATTTGTTTATTTTACATTAGCACTTAGGGGTATTTATTACCTTTCATATTTGAGAAGATCCCCTTGTCATCTCTCTGTATATACCGGGATATATATAATCGCTTCGCACAACCAACAAAATTATAAAAACAAAGCCTAATGTTTTTGTATCGGGAAAAGAATCATAAGTAGTTAAAGTTTACAAGGTCTTATAATTTTAATTAGGAAACTTAAAATTCTCAACTTTTCGATTGATGTCCGGAAACTACGCAAAAATGTCTGAACAAGTACTGAATTGCACTGTTCAGGAAACAAGAGTTGTCGAGATTTTTCAAACCCTTCTTCGGCTCCAGCGGTTAGAAAAATCCAGGTTACTGAAAATCCCACGATCCCGCGCAAAAGCCGGTGCCGAATTCGTAATCTTCCGCGAAAATGAAACATGAACTACAAGTTGCCGCCAGCCACCCACTGCGTATTATTTCTTACTGACCCACTCCTCCCTTTATTATGGCAACATCACGTGGTTTCTTGAATTACGTCAACCCAGTTGTCAAAATTTTACTAGCACCACCCCGAAAACAATTTCCTTTCCCCAAGTCCGCCATCTTTGTCCGCCATCTTTGATTGGGCGCGCAAGGCCTCATGGTAAAGTTGCTTATTGATCTGAACTGGGGCCCAAAAAAAAAATTTGCCCGGGGAGGGGGGGGGGGATCAAACAGACTACCGATCAAATGCGGACCACATATACGTATATCATTCAGTTTGTAGGTAATAATACATGTAAGGTTTCAAAATTAAGAAATCAGCATTTGTACGACAATATTTAAGCGATTCGCTGCGCTCAGTTCTGATCTGAGTCGTTGGTAAATCGGCCGGTGAAACAGTACTTCAGCACCGTCGGATATCTGCCATTTGGTCGAGACTCCTGGGTTGAGAGTCCCAAAATGTTCTATTTTACGGTACGGTCGTTTAGGATACCGAAAATGTGATACATTTATTTCAGTATATGCTTCAATAAATGATAGCATTGAAGAATAAAACGTGTACGTGCATTTCGTCATCTTATCTTGGCCGATGACAGCGAACGGAAACACTCTCAGTAACGCATATGTACCGCTAATTTCATGCGGACTGTTTAGAATATCGATACAAGGTCTTAAATACCTCAGGTTTTGGACTCATCTTCCGAAATTGAGGAAAAAATAAAATAAACAACCGGTCTTGACGATACCAATTCTCATGAATTCTGATGCCATATATCGATGCCGTGTGGTTATCAGGGAAGCCATCATGTATATTCAAGACGAGTAAGGAGAAAGGTAGGACTGCATTTAACATGAACAAGGATGGTGAATACTTCCTTAAGAACGAATTCTGCTTCTTTGATGGAAAGTACAAAAGGACCCATGGTTTCGTCACTTTAACATCCAGTGTTTATCATATCTTGTTACGTAAACAAGTGATACTGGCAACAATGGAAGTAGAGTATCTAATTATGTTAATAGAGTATATAGTAATTTCTGTGGTAACGTCAAAATACTAGTTATTTGGTGAAATAAAAACTGGTGGTCCGCCAACAACGTCTATTTTTTATGCTTTGGGAGAAACACGTCTTGGCATGGTTATATGCGAAAACTGCATTATTAGCGGACGCATTCCTCTTAATATCGCGTATTCATTGAATTTTTGCGGAATTTCACAAAATGATTAAAACTGATTTTAGTTGAGAATGCGTTAATAACCAAAGGGAAGAATTATTAGCTGAATTTAGCCGTCTTTAGGAGTGGCCGGTAGCGCGGTGACTTTCATTCTCTGCTCCCCTAGTATAGGCTGATGTAATTTAATATTTTTGTTTTTCTCGTAATAATAAACTTTATTCCTTATACCATCAATGATACATTGGACGTATGTAAAGTAAAGAAGTTGACCTTTAATTTTACTGTAAACACTACTTATTCATGTAACACACGTTTACAGTTTAGTCTGCTGTTCTGTTATACTGCAGGTTCCACGTACTAATAGATGATTTTCTCAAATGTATTTTTATATTTGTACCATATTATAAGTTGTATCCTGTCCATCCTGTGATGGAGCTATCACTATATTTCTCTTCTCTACTATTTCTTTCTACCCTGCGGTTCTTTATCGCAGCTCGCTGCTCTTTCTCTGCTTCTCTCTTGGAGTCATGTTAATTGTATTCGTGATCAATTTGTGTTCCTCTGTGTAACTGTATCTGCTGTTCTTGCTATACATGATGAGCCATCTTGGTATTTGTTGGATTAAAGATTATTAACTGAAATGCCTGTTGGTTATCTCTAATTAAAAGCTTTACCCTCATTCCCAAAATTATATTACAGAACTATAAGGGAATTGTTGGAAGCCTTTAATTTCTCGAACCAAAACCTCGGCCGTGAGAGGTTTCTTGTTACTCGGGCCAGCGTAGGCTGGGCCCGAGTCAAGTTTCGCAAGTGTTTATTACTCGGGCCAGGCCTTTGGCCGGCACGAGTCTTAAATCGCAAGTGTTTATTATTATTTTCCAAGTCTAGCTATTTCGCCCCCAACCAATCAGCTCACACTGTTCAAGTCGTGCAAGTGCACATACTTGAACACCGCGCCGCGCTGGCGCCGCATAATGTCGAAAAGGTCATCCGGAAGCCACAGACTGCGGATATATTTTTTACTCTATCCTGAGGACTATAGCAAAGCTGAAACTACGTGTATATAGTTTTAAACGTACTATATTTCGGCTAGCCAAGCCTAGATGTTGTAAGTGGAGAGTTCTAAAATAGGGGCTTTACCTCGGTGTAACAACCTCACAGACTGCGTCATAAAACTCCCTTTGTTAACTATGAATAATTTGGGACTTAGAATATTTCCCGAGCACCCGAAGCGGCACTTGTAAATTTTACAAGGGATTGGGGAGCCTCTACTTGAAAAAAAAAATGTCACTGCGCTCAGCGTAGGAAACGAATCCAGGATGCTAAGATTTATAGAACGACTGACACAATCCTACCCAAACAGTAACTGCTAGACCACGAGTAACGAGATTATTGGCGCATGCTTAACTTTCGTTAGAGCTGTTAAACGAGAATCATCTCACGAGCGAGGTTTTGGTTCGAGAAAGGCTTCCAACAGTTCTCTTTATAGCTCTGTAATATACACTAGTGAGCAGACTGAAGTTTTGTGAATGAAGGTGATTAAGCTTTTAATTAGAGATAACCAACATGCATTTCAGTTATGAACACAGCAGATAAAGTTACACAGAGGCACACGAATTGACGAATACAATTAACATGACTGTAGAAAGAACAGTAGTAAAATATAGTGGCAGCTCTATCGGCAGGATGGACAGGATACAACTTATGATATGGGATAAATATAAACATTGAGACAATCATATTTTAGTACTCGGAACCTCCAGTACAACAGAACAGCAGACTGTAAATCGTAGACGTGTGTTACATGAATGAGTAGTGTTTACAGTAAAAGGTCAATTTCTTTAATTTACATACGAGAAAAACATATCTAATGTTTATATGATGAAAAACAAAAATATTAAATTACATAAATATACTAGGGGAGCAGAGAGCAGAAAGTCACCACGACTGATAACTCCCCTACCCCACTCCTAATAAATAATAGGAGTGGAGTACCACCCCTCCCCTGTGACCACGCCTTAGAATGGAATGTCTGGAATGTAAACGTAGAAAATAAAAATTAAAAATGGTGACGCTTACGTGTATACAGCCCGAGTTAAGGCTGTTCCCAGCCTCTTGTTTTTATTCTTTTTATTCTTTTTATTCTTTTTATTTTCTGTGTCGACCTTTCGCGTCGTCAACCAATCACATTGCATATTCTACACGTGGCCGCCATGTCATGTGACATGGCCCACGGTGAATATTTTTTCAGCCTTGAGGACGGTCGGAGGAGTGAAGGCTTTGGTCCAATAAAGGTTAAACAAAGACAATAATCCATGGAAACTGAAAGAAAATGCCTGTACTGCTGCATCTAAGTGCCATAGGATTGCAGTGTTGCGTTGTTGATATTGTTGAAACGCTCATCCTTGTCATCACGCACTGTGAGGAGGTCAAATGAGGGATTTTGATTGTTTGCAATGTTGGCTGTTTACCGCCAAGTCCTCTCCTGAAATACTTTTGAGATTATACAACTGGAATGTCTTGACTAAACCAGTCAATCAAATGCGAGCTTTACCAGAAGACTTCAACTCAAGAGTCGCAAAAGCTGGAAGTGAACAGTGATTGACCCTTGTCTTTGAACGCGAACGGAAATCAGAACTGGTGAGGTTGAAATTGTGTTTATATACGCACACAAATCTTACTTGACCCTTGATTGTAATTCGAACTGGAAATGAAATCGTCCGTAAATTGAACTGTGTGAGACTTTATACAGACCAAGAAGAAAAAGTTAAAATCGTCAAAAGAATAGCAGAACGGCAGAAGATAGAATTGACCACGAATTATACCCATAAACAGAACTGGATATGACTACCGTATTAAAATCGAATTGGATCTGTCAAAAGAATAGCAGGATTTGTCGTGGAAAGCCGTAACTTCAAACCGAACTGTCATGAAACTAGAACTGGAGAGTATAAATTATGGCTCTGCCCACAGTATCCTTCGCAGCCGTTTATATTTATGTCGCCACGCAGTTTTTTTGTTTGCCGACGATTGATATGAACGGGCTTCAAACTCTGGCTTTGTCATCTTATTTTGCTTAACTGCACAGAAGACCTTGAAATTACCGTTCAATAAATCTACCTTAATTTATCC
Source organism: Actinernus sp. WN-2022 (assembly GCA_030867875.1). NCBI lineage: Eukaryota > Metazoa > Cnidaria > Anthozoa > Actiniaria > Actinernidae > Actinernus > Actinernus sp. WN-2022. The sequence goes on from JAOWCC010001729.1 coordinate 6,363,103, forward strand.
TAAAGAAAGCTTTGATTTATACCCTCGAAGAAGGAAATGTATTATATTTCCTCTACTTCGCCTTCTCTTGCCGTTAACAATAGGAAATGGACAATCTGAAATCTACAATGGAGCTACAATGTGTACCGTCTCGTTTTTCTCGGCCAATAATCGAGATACCGTGGCGCATGTAATCGTTTCGTGGGCAGAGGTTTCTCTCGGCGGCAGGAAAGGGGTTGGGTGGAACTTCTCGAAACTAGCGATAGTATTGGCCTACGCAACAATAGATAACACCCTAACCATTAGAAAGTGCAGTACAAAAACCATAGAAGTATAGTATTATGGGTGCAATCAGAATACAGGTCTCGAGAGGTTCCATGCTACTCGGAGTAGTAAATCAATTATCCTGCTCCCCTAGCACAAACCATGTACGACACAAAAATATGCTAGAACTCCATCTTTAATTAACCTATTTCTAGGTGGTCCGAGTTAAGGCCACTCAGGGCCTCTTGTTTAAGTTTACCTTGAGAGTTGAATATTGCTTGGCTCATCATAAATTAATTATGTGCTGAGTGTGTATTTCTGGCTTCGTGTTGGCGAGTGACAGTTCAGAAGTTCAGATGTCTTCAGACTTCGATAGAGGATAGTAACCCATAACTGTTCAACCACAGTATATGTATTCGCTAGTAAATCGCTCAGTATACTTCGCTATAAATCAGCTATTCAGTATACCTGTGTAACGTACACAGGTCTCGATACGAGATCGGTAAACCAGCCAAAAACACGGTCGAAATTATTTTAGTGTTGGCCTACTGATCACGGTGTTTGCGCTGGTATGTATTATGACCGAGAGTAAAATGAAATGTGATGAAATGTGGCATAAAACCTACGAAACGTACCTCCGCAGAATCTTAAGGTGGCGACTGGACTGGAGAGAAATCTATTAGCGCCAACAATTAATGCATAATTTAACATATGCGCAGAAATTTTGCTGCACAGAACAAAAAAAATAACGGCCTGCAGGTTTAGACTCGTGCCTACCACATCCAGCCCGAGTAATTATCTTCACATTTAGCCTTTATGTATCAGTCAATTCCAAACCCGTGCATGACCCCCCCGGGCCACCCCCGGGCATTTGAACATTTTGAATTTTTTTCGATCAAATGCCCCACTACCAAGGCAGAAAAACTGTTCAAATGCCCCACCAGTTTTTCATCCAGGCTGTTCTAATGCCCCACCATCGGGGACCGGATCAGAAAAATTTCCACAAAATTTCGACAAAGACAAGGCAAAGACTATTGACAAATAAATGAAATCATTGTTTTATTGACAAACTCTGACTCAAGCAATTCACAGGAAACACCGACGGTGAAAACCACCTTCAACCGGTCAGGGATAAGAACAATCATTTCTACCGGCTCGATCGTTCTTGGTTTCCGTTATGTACTTTATAACAAACGTAATGGTTTGAAATTGAATACGTTAGCTTATGTTGTTGGTATATAAAGTATGTAACAGCGTTCGACCAACTCAGCAGCTGGGTCGGCCTGTTATTAACTGCAGGCACCAATCGGCCCGTCTTTTCCAACTATTAATAATATCACGCAGTCGGTCAAAGTTCACGGAGCAAAGCAAAACAACATAGTTTATAGGTTTAAACATAAACAATTTACCTCTGAAAGTGGCTTTCAATTTTGGCAGGTTCACTCTTTCAAGCCAGGCCTCTACAAATGCACAATCCTTATCCTGGAAGTCCTCGAAGACACGTACGTTCGCCATTTCGACGCGAGCGATGCGAATTTGTAGACAGAGATAATGTATTTTTTAAACACCGATCAAATGCCCCACCCCCTACCCCCACTGTTTGTCAAATGCCCGCCCTTGAGGGCCTAGATACTCGTCAAATTCCCCACCCTCGGGAGCAAGTCTCTGATCAAATGCCCGGGGGTGGCGGGGGATGCACGGGTTTGGAATTGACTGATACATTACGTCGAATTTAGAGCACAATAGAATAGAGTACCGAAGTGTGACGTCACAAATTTGCAAAATTTAGATGTAGAATGTTTGGACCACTGATTCAGAAAGAGCAATATAAAAGAACATTACATACCAAAAATGAGGTGTATACGATGAAAAGCAGCTGAGATATGGGCATTGGAATATATACTTTTCTTTAACAAATCACTGTATTTTTGTACTGGCTCATAAACTTAGGAACCAGGACAAAAATACATAGTTTTGTTAAAGAATATTATATATTCCAATGCCCATATCTCGGCCGCTTTTCATCTTATTCACCTCATTTTTGCTATGTAATGTTCTTTTATCGTGTTCTTTCTGCAACTGTGGTCAAATGTTGTTAAAGGGAAAATTTATTATTTATGACGTCATCACTTCGGTACTCTATTGAATCAGTAAATGACCGAATCCTGAGGAAATGCGAATCAGTAACTAGCTAGTAGTCATCCAAAATAAAAATATAATGAAGTGATACTAAAGAACAAAACCTTTTTAAAATAGCCATGCAACCTCTATGAAAGACTCCATATAAGTAGGGGTGTCTATAAAACGAAGACCTACAAAACGAAGACCGAAGACCTACATTGAACGTACCTGATTCTGTGTGATGCCGTGATTTCGTAAGTACACAAAACCCACGGTACTGAACGCATGGTGAATGTTTCTTGCCAGTTCTTGTACCTCTTTGCTGTCTATACTTGGTCTTGTCTTGTGTCCTATGCTGAATGCACTGAAGTCAACCACGGGAATCCCTGATACTATCTCCATTCTCGCCGTTTTGGTTCCGTTACAATTTTGCTGTCTGCAGGTAACTACTTCATGTAGGCAGTCACGTAGTGGTCCGGCAGGCTGTCTTCTATAGTCACGTAGTGGTCCTTACACAGTCTACGAGTCACATAGTGGCTATACTTTAGGGCTACTTACCTAGCTAAGTATAGCTACGTTTGCCAAAGTATAGCTCAGTATCAGAGGAGGTGCGCAATGTATCCCAGAACCCCTATCGGCATACCATACATTCCATTCTTGCTAAATGGCGGCGGCTGCTTGAAAATATCCGATTTTCTCTTTCGTAATTTCGCGAGGTTAAAAGCCGTATTTAAGTTAAATGAAGCTAGATATCGTTACAGCACACTTTCTTTGCTTAAGAATAATGTTTTGCAAGTTAATATGCTGATCTGAATCAAAATATGGCCAGAAACGTTGGAACAAAGTGTTCGTTCGCGTGGAACGCTCGTTGAAGTGAGTCATAAATTTACATATCATTCTCGTTTTGCTTTTCTCTCCACACCTTGTGGTTTAAGGCAGTCTTTTGATTGGTTGTTGCTCTTCAAAATGACATCATAGTGACCCTTAGTGACCCAGCAGTTGAGGAGATATTTGATTGCAGTTCGCAACGTGAGCATGCGCCAGTTTCATCGACAAGATCGCTGAGAGAAGAGTTTGTTGATGACTGCAAATAGAGTTTTGCGAAGATCAGCTGACGTCGATGGCGTTATAGTTCGCTTTGGCTTTGATGGCGTTGTTCCCGTACTCAGTAATATAAGCACGCTTGTTGCTTGCGGGATTATCATCCATTAGTTTGTGTATTGTCACCAGAGATAAAACTCAGTAAAAGCGCTTCTAGGCGCCGTGTATTTCCTTGCACACCAACTCTAAGCAAGCCATATACTTAGGTATAATAAGAACGTTTTCACTTGAAACGCAGTGGATATATATTAAGCTGTCCTTTCTAAGCGCAGAAGCTTTGCTATCGTAACGAGTTCGAAACACGGGTAGGTTTGTGAACGACGCGGCGACATCTTATCTGATCAGTGACTCGGTGCTACTGGTTACGTCACAAACTTTTGATAATATATGATGAGAAGAAATGCATGCCGGGATACCTGTCGGACCTCCTCTGGCTCAGTATACTTATGTATTCTTAGCTATACTTAGGCATACGTAGCTATACTTGGCTATACTTAGACCTACTTAAGAGCGGATGTCAGGAAAAACCAGATAGATTTAAAATTTCGCGGCAAGGGTCGAAAATACGATTTCTTTCATATTTCAAAGTCAGATAGCCTAATGTATCAGTCAATTCCAAACCGGTGCATCCCCCCGCCACCCCCGGGCATTTGATCAGAGGCTTGCTTCCGAGGGTGGGGAATTTGACGAGTATCTAAGCCCTCAGGGGCGGGTATTTGACAAACAGTGGGGGTGGGGGTGGGGCATTTGATCGGTGTTCAAAAAACACAAAAAACAAATTCGCATCGCTCGCGTCGAAATGGCGAACGTACGTGTCTTCGAGGAATTCCAGGATAATGATTGCGCATTTGTAGAGGCTTGATAGAGTAAACCTGCCAAATTTGAAGGCCACTTTCAGAGGTAAATTGCTTATGTTTACACTCGTTCTCAATAACACGTGCAGGTTCGAAATTGAATTTCCAACGGAAAACGTCAATTTGGTGGATGTCACTCAACTATATTTCTATGGCAACACTGGTCTGCATGCTTCGGTCAGCAATTCTCCAGACGGACATGAAAATTGGGTTAGAGAACTTGCTGAAGGAGATGAATAAGAATCTCAATACTACGAAAACGTCGCCATACAACTCCCAGATGTGGAGGAAACATAAATAGTGTAGGAGGTCAACATAGGTAGAGAAATGGCGGATACTAAGCCGAAAAACGATTGTTTTTTGCTCGAATTCCTCACCGAAATGTCAGTCGAGAGTGGAGAGCATTGCCGATAATCCATGTCCTGAGAGTTTCAAAACAAATATTTGCCCTGTCGAATGTTGTATCCATGCCTGGAGCTCGTCGAGGTAGAGCTAGAGGGTATTGCTCGATAAAACCTCTTATAAGGAGCATATCTGCAACTGGATCGAGCTGGATGAATAAAAATAACTATAATTATTTTTCCAAGACCTTTGAAAGCTATATAAACAATCAGATTTCTTATACACAAACCGCTCGCTCACACATAAAGTTTATGCGATTTCCCTATTTTGATCCAGTATACACAAACCGCTCGCTCACACATAAAGTTGATGCGATTTCCCTATTTTGATCTTATACACAAACCGCTCGCTCACACATAAAGTTTATGTGATTTCCCTATTTTGATCTTATACACAAACCGCTCGCTCACACAAAGTTTATGCGATTTCCCTATTTTGATCTTATACACAAACCGCTCGCTCACGCATAAAGTTTATGTGATTTCCCTATTTTGATCTTATACACAAACCGCTCGCTCACACATAAAGTTTATGTGATTTCCCTATTTTGCAAACCCTTGGCTCTAAGCATGATTACTCTCCATCTAAGCGACTTTGGGAAAGACTTTGTTTATAAAGCCATGTTTATAAAATGCTAGTTACCCGAATTTACTCACACAACGGTTCACTTCAAACTCCATGGAAACCGTTTGATTGACATCCACCAGGTTTCGAACCTGCACGTGTTATTGAGAACGAGTGTAAACCTATAAACGTTTTGCTTCATGAACTTTGACCGACTGCGTGATATTAAGTGCGTGACAAGATTTTTGCTGCGACCCTCGACAGCGCGCGAGTTAAAAACTTAACAAGAGCCTATCTGGGCTTTCACTCGGGCCACATGAGATTGAAGATGAAATACACTTTCATTTGAAATCCTCTTAGTAATAACCAAAGGGAAGAATTATTAGCTGAATATATTAGCAGTCTTTAGGAGTGGCCGGTAACGCGGTGACTTTCATTCTCTGCTCCCCTAGTATATACCTATACATGTATGTAATTTAATATTTTTGTTTTCTCGTATGTAAATTAAAGTAGTTGACCTTTTACTCTAAACACTACTTATTCATGCAACACACGTTTACAATTTAGTCTGCTGTTCTGTTATACTGCAGGTTCCAGTCGTAAACAGTCCGAATTTGACCAAAGTGAAACGCCGAGCTGCTCGCGTCCGTAGATATATATTTCTTCGTTATGCACTTTTGACATGATATAATTCTTCAAATGGCACCATTGTTTTATTTCTTATGTTTAATAATACAGTTCTCAGCTGTAAAAAAATAGAACATTCTATGGAAGATTTCTTGTCCAAAAGTTTGGAAACTTGACGCTAGAAAGTTCAGTACTCGCGGAAGTACGCAAGGTTAATTTACTAGTGGCAGTTTACTAGTTTGCACTATCGGCTGTTATGGAATGGAAACATACTTTCACAGCTTAATATGTATGTCGATTGGTCAGAAGGATATCTTGTTTAAGATGCTACGGTCCTTTCGGCATCAGGAAATTTTTAAACGGGAGTTTTCGTACAGTATTTCAAGCTATGCTGTAGCGCGAGTTCAGTTAAGCCACAAATGTCCGTGAAACTAATACCGTGTTCATTATTATCGGTTTTCGTGTATTCAATAATTACTTCTAGAGCTTCATATGTATGTCGATTGGTCACAATGATTTCCTCTTTCAGTTTTTCCCTTTAGTTTGGACATTAGGGATATATCCTTGGAGATTTCGTACAGTTTAGCGACCGTGTGTCGAAAGTAGAAACGTTCGCTTATTAATTGTCACGAAAGTGCGTAAACAAACTGTCACAAGCGGTTTCATAGCAGCTCGATGTTTGACTCTCATATAGTCGATGATAACTTATATAGCTTCATATGTACGTCGATTGCTCACACGGATTTCCTCTTTCAGTTTTTCCCGTTAGTTTGGACATTAGGGATTTATTCTTGGAGATTTCGTACAGTTTAGCGACCGTGTATCGAAAGTAGAAAAGTTCGCTTGTCACGAAAGTGCGAATACTGACAAGCGGTTTCATAGCAGTTCGATGTTTGCAGACTCTCACGTAGTCGATAATATAAACTTCTATAGCTTCATATGTACGTCGATTGCTCACAAGGCTATCGTATTTGAGTTTATGAGGTTGTTTTGCCATCAAAGAAAGGTTTTATCTAACTTTTCGTACAGTCTTTGCACTCCGGTCGGTTCATATCATTTCAGCCTCGATCGTTTCTAAGCCGTAGATAATATATATATTTCTTCGTGTCGCTGTTGAAAACTGCCATATCATTTATATAAACAAACAAGAGCCCATCTGGGCTTCCACTCGGGCCACATGAGATTGACGATGAAATACACTTTCATTTGAAATCCTCTTAGTAATAACCAAAGGGAAGAATTATTAGCTGAATTTAGAAGTCTTTAGGAGTGGCCGGTAGCGCAGTGACTTTCATTCTCTGCTCCCCAAGTATATATGTAATTTAATATTTTTGTTTTTCTCGTATGTAAATTAAAGAAGTTGACATTTTAAATTAAAACTACTTATTCAAGTAACACACATTAGTCTTCTGTTCTGTTATACTGCAGGTTCCGATTGTCTCAAATGTATGTTTATATTTGTACCATATTATAAGTTGTATCCTGTCCATCCTGTGATGGAGCTAGCTATGTCAATTTGTGTGCCTCTATGTAACTTTATCTGCTGTTCTTGCTATAGCGATACTCGTACTGTTTGTAAACACGACGTCATTTATATATTTGCATATATAATGTGGTTGGTAAAAAAACGCGTGTTTGTATGACTTGTATGGACTGTATGGGAACTAGCGATTTGGGACTCACAAAAATACATCTAAAGTCTCAATTCTGCTTCCAAGTCCAAACATGGTTATCAAGCTAAATGAAGGATTCTTCATTTTCCCCATATTAACAGACATGTAACAGTATCTTAATCCAGTAGACTCTCTCTAGCTAGGTTATTCTGTCGTAAAACATGCCTTAGCTGTGTAGTTGCATGACCTGACCCAAACTGTCAACAGTTTTACCATTGACAGATTGCCTAGTGTTATGCCAGAGAATAGATTTCTGACAATGACTCATCGATCTATCTCTCCTTGTCTCGTAATGACAACAAGAGGCCAAGTACAACCTCAACAACAAGTCTTTAGAATAACACATGCAATGTTCATTTTAACTTCCTCCAAGTGATTAATTGCATTCAGTTTTGAACTGTATCAGTAGCTTTGCATATTTACTGGCAGCTACCACAGCAGTGTTATGCATGTATCAGTGGATTCCCCCAGGGGTCGGGTACCCTGGGGATTTGTCCAAATGCCCAATCAAACCCCCTGGTATAGGGCACAACAAATAGTAAAAATTCATACAAGGTTTGTCCCCTTGGTTCCTAATCCATGGACCAAAGTGAGCTCCCCCCCCCTCCCCCACCAATGGGCAACAAACAATTAATTCTGACAAGGTTCCCAGGGATCCACCCCTGATGGAAGCTGCTGATACATGCATTATTTACCCATCCATTTACAACAACAATAAAAAATATTTTTTTAAAGCAGCAGTCATGATTATGTTTTATGTAGTATGTAATCTACTGGATTTAGCCTTGTATATTTATAATATATAAAATGTATATAGTGGCACCAAGGGAACTAGTACTACTACTACTAACAGAAGAGAGAGTCAAATTATCTATACAACTATATAATTCCACTACACTTGAGGGTGGTCACTACCAGAGATTTAGTGGTTGCATTCTCAGTGTTGGCCTACAATTTAACATTGTGATCCAAGAAGACACAAAGCTTTTAGAACCATTTGCAGATGTCAGAGCAAAGGCATGTACATCAAGTGTCAGTCAAGTGTCAGTCAAGTGTCAAGTGTTGGTGTAGTACCAGTTCTCCCAGTCAGTATTTTAAGGTCCTTTATACCTGGATTTGAACTCTGACTACCTCCTGCACAACAGACTGGCACTTCACCACTGAGCTTACTGGTTCTGTGATGGGCCAAATTTTGTTCAGATAAAATTAATCGAATTCTATTAAAAATACATCTGAGACATTGAATAAATGTAGTCCATAGAGTTTTAGCATAGTTTTTGTCATAAATAAATGTTATTATTATAGCCAGAGAATAATACTGGTTCACTACTCAATCATGCTCTTGCGATAAGTGATAATGGATATATAATGAACTACAACTGCCAAATGCTGCACATTTGCCCGGGGGGAGGGGTGTTGTTAATTCTCTGCTCCCCTAGTATATATGTAATTTAATAGTTTTCTTTTTCTCGTATGTTGACCTTTTAATTTAAACACTACTTATTCGTTTAGCACACTGCATTTGAGCAGGCATATGTTTTGAACCCGAGAATTAACCGTACTACCGTACTTCATGGTCCCTTTCTTTAGTAGTGGGTTGTCGGTCAGGTGATTGTAAACTCTCGTCATTTAGCAAAGAAAATGTATTCTGATGAATAGGGATCGGGTTGTCATGTAAGAAATATGGCTCTTGAACAAACTGATAAGCTTCAGTAGGTTGGGTAGTCTCGGAACATTGTCTTCTTTTTTGTATTCTTGATTATTTTTTTTAAGTTTGAAAGTCGGATCTCAGCTTTATTAAATCCGCTTTCAACTCGCCATTTTCAACTTCTAGGTCAATAATATATTCGAGATGACAGCATCTTGATTTCGGTCTTGTATATATTATCTTGCTGCACTAATTTGTCTTCCAAATGACTGAGTTTGGTTTCTTGATTCGTGTTTTGATGTGACGAGAGTAAGAATTCATTACGCATATCAGTTAGGTCAGCCTCCATGTTACAAATCAAGGTCGTTAAAGCAGCGAGAGAGTTATTATTGCGGGCTAACAAATATTTTTATCCTCGTGAAGAATCTAAAGAATTCCGTCTCTTCCGGTTTGAATTTGACTCATGTGTATGTTGCTTTTGGAGTTTCAAGGATATGTTGATCCAAAACTACAGGCTCTTGGGGTTTTTCATTGACTTGTGAACTTGCAGGCTCTGTAATTTGTTTTGTTTTCTTAGTATAACATAAAGTGTTGAACATGTTCATGTTCTCAAGCATGTCGCGCGTGACCTCTGTTTCTTCGTTCATCAAGTTCTCTACTTTCATCTGTAATCTGGGAAACTCAATATTTGCCCATGCCTTGGCACATAACTATTCCTATTGTTAAGTAGACGTGGATGATTATAAGTAAAATCCTTGGACAGCTTGTACCGTTTCCGCTAGGTCAATATCCTCGCTGGAACGAAATAACTTGATCTCAATACTCTCTGATCCAACTTACGGTAAATTTAAATCTCTGACAGTTTTTAAGAGACTCATAATATTGGTCTTGAAGTGCCTTCACCCAAAATAAGATGTTCTCCTCGGATGTTTTAAATGCAGCACAGCGAGCCGATGGCTTATAGATTCCAATATATATTTCTTCAAATTTTAGCTTTCCGGATCCTGGCCCCTACACTGGCTTCAGGTCGTCGTACGTGTCGTATAATAAAATCACTGGCCATCTGGGTAAAAAACGCGGTCCTTCGGCTCCGACAATAGCGCCAGTTGAAATATCCTGAGCCTGTTGGAAGGCTTTCGCACGAGTGAAGTTAAATAAAACATTAAACTGGCTTACATTTGAGAGATGAGACTCCAAATTAGAGAGAAAGTTCCTCCGGGTCCTCCGCCATCTTGCTTTACTGTATTAAATTATGTAAATAAATTAACCTGGCGATTGTTGCGTGATCAGCACAGTGCAATCTGATTGGTGTGAATTTGACCTTTAACGCATGCGCAAAAATTTTGCGACACCCAACATCAAAAAAAAAAAAAAAAAAAAAAAAAAGAAGGACTTGCATTTTAAGACTCGGTGCTGCCACAGGCAGCCCGAGTAATTAACCTGGAGAGTGTCACGTGACCAGCACAGTGCAATCTGATTGGTGGTGAACTTGAAATTTAATACATGAAAACAAAGAAAAAAATTACCGCATGGGTCAAAAGTGCAAATTTTGTTGCATGAAACAAAAAAAATAACCGCTTGCATTTTAAGACTCGGTGCTGCCACAGGCAGCCCGAGTAATTATGATATCGGTAAAAGACGGGCCGATTGGTGCCTGTTGCATACTTTATATACCAAGAACATAAGCTAACATATTCAATTTCAAACCATTAATACGTTTATTATAAAGTATATAACTGAAACCAAGAACGATCGAGCCGGTAGAAATGATTATTCTCATTCCTGACCGGTTGAAGGTGGTTTTCACAGTCTGTGTTTCCTGTGAATTGCTTGAGTCGGAGATTATGAATAAAACAATGATTTCATTTATTTGTCAATAGTCTTTGCCTTCCGGTCCCCGATGGTGGGGCATTTGAACAGCCTGGATAAAAAACTGGTGGGGCATTTGAACAGTTTTTCTGCCTTGGTAGTGGCCTAGTGGGGCATTTATCGATTTTTTTTCAAAATGTTCAAATGCCCGGGGGTGGCCCGGGGGGGGGGCATGCACGGGTTTGGAATTGACTGATACATAAGGTATAACCAAAAGCACTGTACACTATTTAGGGTAAATATATTTTTATTTCGAAAAAAAATGCAATTAACTAAATTCAGTCGAAATGACCGTTTGACACGCCAAATTCTGACACGAATTTGACGGTCACGTGTACCAAAACAAACATGCATCTAGTCTTACAAATGCTCAAATCGTGTTCTACGATATCTAAATATCTAGCACTATACATTTGAGAAATTTTGTATTATTCTTTACATGAAAAATAATTTTATTCACAAGGCATACATTTCACGTAAATAAAATTAATTGTCACCATGTGCTAAACCTTTGAATGGATCAAGCTTCAGGTTTTTTGAATTTTCGAAAGATTATCTCTCGATTACTGTAAAGATTATTTGGGCAAATATTTTTGCGTGACGCTAGAGCTCAAGTTCAAGTTCATTTTATTTGTACACTGATTATTAGTTGTAACAATAAATAATGTTATGTATAAAAAGGATAAATAAATACGGAAAGCGGCTTAAGTGTTCTATAGAGTATGGTGTGTAGTGGTCAAAGTAGCAAAGCTTTCGTGTTGACCACTACCTTTGAGAAGAATAAAAATGCGGTGACAGCCTAAGTTTAGTAAATACAAACATCAGCAAGGTAGATTTAAGTAAATACTAGACAGAGCTGTTCAAAGTCTGTTGAAAACCGTACATATTTGACCTCGACAGGTCAACGTAACTGTCAAGCGCATTTATGCCTATTTCACGCTTCTTAACAAATTAGAGGTTCAGAAAATACACTAAAAAGGTCATTAAAAAAATTATAACTTATTTGTTGTAGAAATCAGATCCGGAGACTGTTTCTGTGTGATTCTTTTGTCGTTCTCTTCAGTTGCCTATTTATAACTTCCAATCACACTTCAAGCTGACA